>PVIU01018119.1:0-39861 GCA_004026605.1 Ondatra zibethicus
TTGGCCATTCGAACATCCTCTGTTGAGAATTCTCTATTCAGATCCTTACCCCATTTTTTAATTGGGGTATTTAGAATTTTAATGTCTAGTTTCTTGAGTTCTTTGTATATTTTGGAGATCAGACCTTTGTCTGATGTGGGGTCAGTGAAGATCTTCTCCCATTCAGTAGGTTGCCTTTTTGTCTTAATGACTGTGTCTTATTTTGTCTTCTATGGAGTGAGATTGATTTGCTTTACAACCTCTCAAGGTCTTATCTTCCTTACCTGATGTTTTTAAATGTTTCATCCTCACAGCAGAAGAGGAAACCACTGAAAACTAAGACAAGAGCATTGTAGATATAAAATTTCACCAAGAAATCTCAGGCAGCCCTTCCCATTGATCACTCTTATTTAACATAAGGAACTATATTATGGACCTAAAAATAAAAAGGGTCATGCAATTGGTCCTTTGATCAGGATAGATGCTTCCATACATGACTGCCAAGGAAATCTCTTGTATTCTAATGCCCAAGGAATCTCAGGCTATGGGTATTTTATGTGTATCCATATCTTTGTTCACATGTGCTAACATGCACATCCAGGTATGTACATGTTTATGTGGAGTCAGTCAAACATCAAGTTTCTTTTCTATTACTCTCTGCCTTATTCTTTGAGACAAGGTCTCTCACAAAACCTGGAACTCATTAATTAACTATGTTTTCTAGCAAGCATTTTCCAAGGATCCTCCCGTCTCCACTCCCAGAGCATACAGGTCACAGGCACAGTCTGTAGCATTTGGCTTTTATGTGGATGCTTCAAACCCAGAATCAGCTCCTTAAGCTAGCACAATAAGCACATTATTAGTGGGTCTATCTCCCTAGAGCCCTAGGAAACTTCAACTGAATTGTGAAGTAGCTAATACTTTTATATTCAATAAATTTTTGATGTTCAAGTCTATAGTGGGTATTCAAGGGCTCCTCATCAGGAAATACCCCAAGATCTCTTCCTCAAGAATTATACACATAACACAAATAAGGAAGAATTCAAGACACAAAATAGCTGGCTACTTTGAGAATGGAAGAATAAGGCTAGAGCACACATAGTCCCTCCGGTCTTCAAACTTCTGGAGAAGGAGAATGGAGTCAGACTGCTTTCAAGAATGTATGAGGTTTGTGAAAGACCTGTCCAGTGTCCAGGGAATAAACATTTAGAACTGCTATAGACACATAATATATTATCCCAAATGATTTAACTCTCTGTAGCCACCCCTCAGTGTACTGGGGAGGAGGGGTTTCCTTTGGTTAACCTGTGACTAATTTAAGTTGCACACACAGAAGAAAGGCTCCATTAAAGCAGGAGATGCAGAGACCTTCTGGATTGGAACCTTTCTTTCAAGCGGAAAAGCAGGGAAGCTTGTCACTATACCTCCTCCTTCCCTAGGATAGGGAAGACATACCCCTAAGAATCGTTCTTTTGATTTTTGAATACATATATGTATAGTGTGTATGTGTCCTTATTTTCAGATGTGAATAAGAATGCATATTTATAGATGTATGGGCATGTGTGTGAAATCCAGAAGTTTACACCAGGTGTTTTCAAAGGTTTCATTATACTTGATATATTGAGAAAAGTTCTCTCCCATGAACTCAGACCTGACCAATATAGCTAGTCTAGCAAGCTAGCTTGCTCTAGGGGTCCTGTCTTTGCATTCTGAACACACAAAGATTACAAGTGAACTTCTACACCCACCAAGCTTTTTTATGGGGTTCAGGGATTCAAAATCTGGTCCTGAGACTTGCAGTGTAAGCAACTTCCCCTCAAAAAATATTTCTGGGAGAATCTATGTCCTAGTCACACAAACACCAAATATGAATGAGGTTCTTTGTTGATAAAGTGAATGAGTTACAAACAAGGGAGAGATGGAATAGACATCTCAAATAATCTGTTGGCATACTGAGTTAAAAGTTGTTTGTCCACTGGCCTCAGAGCAAATCGATCTGATATGAAAGCATTTTAGGTTTTGACCAACAGTGAAGTTTCATGGCTTGATCACAGGAAATAACTGAGATTTACAGAATTCAAAACAAAAACTTGGTCCATATTGTGCAGGTTTGCACTGGTGACACATCGCTGCTCTTTATTTTAGTTAGCATTCTTCAGGCCGCTTCATGCCTCAGAGCATCCTTTGCATCAGACATGAAAGTTTTCTGTATTTTCAAATGAATCTTGTCATAAAATTCATTCAATGTATGTTTATCATCGCTGGAGCCGTGAGCACCACACAACAATCCTGTGCTTAGTACTTTGATTCAACACCATCTTCCTCAGCCTGTTAAACCATAGGACTCATGACACCATCTTCTTTGGTCTGTCTTACCACATTGTCACTTGTGCTTACTGCTGAAATTTGGACCCTACTGCAATACTCAAAACACCTTTCCGAATCTTCATTCATGACTATTTCCTCCTCTATGTTTACTGCATAGAAAACAAAAAGAAGAAAGCCATGGAGACCAGTGTTTGGAATATGCTTACCCTCAATTAATTCACACATTATGCAATCAAGCCTGTGCTTAGCTACAAGCCTTTGTAAGGTTGAAGTAGTTTTGTGTTTTCCTCAATGCCATTGTCAGTGGTAAATTATATACTGGCACTTTCTTAATATTCTTGATCTGTGGAGCATATGATATTATCAGAACTTGCTCTGGGCTGGAGAGATGGTTCAATGCATAGATGTGCTTGCTGCTCTCACAGAAAACTGGAGTTTGGTTCCAGGGTCCACATAAGGAAGTTCAAAACTTACTGTAACTGCAGTTTCAGGATGTATCATGCCTCTTTCTTGCCCTTCAGTGACCTATAAGCACATGTGAATTTAAATAAACACACACACACATACATACACACTACAAAAAAATTTAAAATTTTAAAAAGTAAAGACTTGTACTGAGACACGGATACTTTTTTGTTTTTTGTTTGTTTGTTTGTTTGTTTTTTGTTTTTCGAGGCAGGGTTTCCGATAGCCCTGGTTGTTCTGGAACTAGCTCTTGTAGACCAGGCTGGCCTCGAACTCACAGAGATCATCCTGCCTCTCCCTCCTAAGTGCTGGCATTAAAGGCATGCACCATCACTGCCTGGCTTGTTCTGATACATCTTTAAGATGACCCTTAATGACTTTGTTGTTATATTCCTAGATCAGTGCACCCTTCAACTCTCATCAGTTGGCTGTCAACACAGAAGCCTCAACAGGTCAAGATCAGATAACTCAGAGTTCTCAGCCCTACACCAGACATTTCCATCTTACCGTAAGGCTCACAGCTCCCCTAAAAGAGGGGAAGAAAGATTGTAAGAGCCAGAGAATATAGATAACTTCAAGGAAATCGTGTTTCCAAGACTCAGCAGGGAAGACACACATGTGAACTCACAGTGAATGTGACAACATGCACGCCATTTGTGCAACTGTAGCAAAAGTCACAGCACAGAGTGGGGAAGGTAAATGCTGAATCTGATCACTGGCCTAGGAGATATTAGCATTTTACAGCTTCTGGGAGAAGCATAGGTAGTTTTTCTTAGTTATGTGATCCCTGGTATACAGATCACGTATCAGAAGAGAACCAAATATTAGGATTAGAGTTGGGAACGAAACTCCAGCTCTGTACCACAGTGGCAAGCACTGCATTTCCACTTCCTACTAAATAGCATAGTCCCCATTTTGTGAATATATTATGTATAAAGTCTGTGGTTCAGCGGCCCATCTAACCATGAGTGGGGTCAGTAGTGTTAAATGCTCATGTAGAGAGCTGTGATAATGGATGTGGACTCACTAGCCTGTGGCATCTTTAGGCTGTTTTATAAGTAATATCATCAGCCCCTTTTATTGCTAAATGGGATTGCAGATCATTGGCAACAAGACCCCGGGAGTCTAGCCAGCCCAGCAGCCCAAAGGCCATGCTTTTGTCAGCTTTGCTCTGCAGGATGTGATGCTTGTGGTTGATAAACGACAGCAGGACACGAAGACAGAGGATACAGTAAGTAGAACAAACCTAAACTTGGCCAGCAGATCAAATGTGCTAAGCACATCAGAGACCATGTATCAATTTATGTGAAACACTGGTAAATAGTAGAAATTATCAAAAGTATTGAGTGATGAACCACATGGCATCATTATCCATTTGAAGAACATGGTCACAAGCCACACAAGACAAAAGCCTGGTGTGCAGGAAACTGCTGGCCACGCATCTTCCCGGGTCTCTTGTCTACCTGGACACAATTACAGTGTCAGCTGTTTGGATAAATCCCTGTGACGACAACCAAAGTAATACAGTATTGATCAACATGATTGTATTGAGCAAGCTAGCGTTTACAGCTTTCAAATATTGATTGTCCATTTTGAGTTTTACTATCATTTGTGTAACAGTGACCAATGTGCAATGGCATTCTGACATATAATAATAGGCTTATATTGAAGTATAGAGTAAATGCCACTCAGCAGTTGGAGTTTTATAAGGAACGAGTAAGTTAAGAGAAATGAAAAATCTAAGTTTTAGACACACAGCAGGTGCGTCATACCCAGTGTCCATTTCATTCCAGATAACCTTCGCTCTCAAGCTGGGTTCCCCTGAAATTAAACAGCACTCAATTTTGTTGTTGCTGTTAAGGATAGCACAGCAGCTCTTCCTCTCTCCCATAATTTACAACCCACATTTTTGTATTTAAGATGAATTTCATAGACATATTTTTAAATCCTTTTCTATCCTCTTAAATCATGTATCTTTTCATTGGTATGCTTATGCCATTGACAAAGTGAATATTTATATACGTAAACCAATAGCCACCTACTTTATAGCTCTTCCATATTTATTGTTTATCTGCTTTTCCCTATACCTAGTACATCTTTCTCCTCTACTTTTAAATAAGCATCTTATTTGATTCTATTTTATGCCCTCTTAATTTATCAGTTATATTTCTTCAAATAAATTTATTGGTCACACTAGAATTTAATGTGTGTGTGTGTTATTTTTCATGCTTGGTTATTTAATTTTTTTGAGAATTTCATACATGAGTACATCATCTCATCCCAAGAGACTCACAAACTTTCCTCTTGCAATCTTGTCCTTTATGGCTGAGCATTCTATGAAGTCCATTCGGTACTGCGCACATGCTTATGTGTTCAGAGATTACCACCTGGGATTGCACAATTTACCAGGGCAATGTAATTTTTAAATTAGTCTACCTCCATTTTCAAGTGAGTTATCTCTTTCTGTACACTGCAGGTGATTAATATCAGAATTATCGCAACATTTCAAGCCATTCTTTATGTTATTTAACTGGTCGGTTAACCATATAACTTATTCATGTGTTGTGCACCAAGGTATAATTGCCATTAGTGTTTGAAAGAGTACTCTTTCAGAAAATTAGGGATAGGAGACATAGTGGTTTCTATTGCATTGTTTTTCTACCTTTTACATTTATTTATCTAGCATCTATATATCTATCTGTCTATCTATCTATCTAACTTTTTATTTATTGGTTTGGTTGACCTGTCTAATGCCTATCAATTTCTCAATGCCTGAAGAAGCTTTTTTAATGTTCCTTAAGGAAAAAAGATTTGCTAAATATAAACTCTGTCAGCTTAATCTTTCTGGCTCTCCAGAAAGATTACTTTTTCAACCTTCAAAAAAATTATTTTGTAGAATTAAAAGTCTTGATTAGTGATGTGATCTTCGCTGCCCCCTCCTGCAATCTCTCCACTATTTGTTGTTCATCTTGTTTGCATGGTAGCAAGACCCGTGAAGCTCTTAGCTGTGCTCCACTCATTGCCAAACAGTTCTCTAGGGATCGTTTCAAAGTCTTCTCTACAGACAGACTAAGGCATACATGGAAGTTTATTTTATTACTAGCTATGTTTATCTTGCTCCAGGTTTTCTGAATTTCTTGCTGTCTATACTTTGCTATTTCTATCATTAATCATTTCACAAGATTTATTATTTTTGTATTCAAATAATACATTATATATACATCACATTATATTTATATTTTTTCATGGGTACACTATAGTGTTTAGAAATGTATATGTATTAGAAAATGATTAAATCTGGGTCATCTGATATATTTTTATTTCTTTATAGTGAGAATATTTCAAATCCTTTATAGGTAGTGGGAAATATAAAATACATCATATTAAGCATTTCACTATGCTGTACAACAAAACAAAAGAACACATTTTTTCTGTTCTGACCTAAACCTGGGATCAACATCTCCTGTTTTCATGTTATCCCTATTCCAGCCTCCAGGAGGCACAATTTCCTTCTTCTTCACTCTATGAGTATAATAGATTTAGACTCCACATACAAGACTATGTAAGATTTGCAAATCATACATTGGTACATTTATCTTGGGATTCTGAGACAGTCCATATTGTCATAAATAAAAGATTTGCTAGTGTTTGTAAAGGAATAATGGCTTCTCATTCTGTAATGGTGTAATGATTGATATTTGGCCTGTTTGTATTTTTTGGCAACTATAAACAGATATAAGAGAACTCTCTGTGACACAATGATTCCAATCCTTTGGTTATATCCCCAAAAAGAGATTTCTAGATTATCTAGAAATTCTACTTCAGAGTTTTTGAAGAATTTTTATAGTGCTCCAATTTTCAAAACCAGCCTATGTACAAAAGTTTCCCTTCATTCCATATCTTTACTCCCTCACCCTTCTGATAATAACCTACCCAATATAAGTGAGGAATTCTTTCATTCCAAATGGAATCTGTGTTTTTTGGTGCCTCCCTAGTGCAAAATCTCCTTGTTGATGGAAGGTATTGAGCATTTCCAGAGATTTGTTATGTGTTCTTTTAGAAATGTTTTTTAAGTCATTTTCTCAATTTTAAAAAGACAGTTTCAGTATTTATTGTTATATTTTATTCAGAAGTTTGCGTTGTCTACTTTGGTTTTCAGTCTATTGACCAATGATTTGCAAATATTTTCTCTCAGTCTGTGTGTCTTCTACTTATTTGGCCATTTTCTTTGCAAAACAGAAGGTTATTAACTTGATCCAATTTTGTTTATCTATTCTTGTTTTCATTGCTTATGCTTTTAAAATAGCATTTAAAACACGTCTCTGATTAATATTATGGAGTTTTCTCCCTGTTTTTGTCCCAGTCATTTTATTGTTTGCACATATTCCTCTCTCCTTCTAGTCCTTCAGTGCCAAGATCCCAGTCTCCCCCCAGCTGGGTAGCAGAATATCTGCTGTGGGTGCCCCTCCCTTCTTGTTCCCATTTCCAGGGAAGGACAGAGATCTTCACCTTTAATCTTTACTACCTTCCTTCCTACCAGTTATCACTTTATTCTAGCTACCAACATCAGCAGGTGTTCCCTGGAAACCTCAGGCTACTCTTGCAAAGGAGAAAGATAGGCTGACTGCAGATCTTCACCTCCTCCCGCTCTCCACAAATCCAGTCCAACAGGCTCATTTCCCAGCTCTGTAGAAAAAAGCTTCCTGTGGCTTCCCTTTCTCCCCAGCTCCCATCTTCATCTGATCACACACTCTGCATCCTTTCTGATCACCACGCATTAAAGCTGGATATCATCAACAAAAGAAATAGCAGAAAACTTGCAAACTCATGGAAAATGAACAACTCAATTTTGAATGAAAAATGGGTCAGGACAGAATCAAGGAAGAGTTTAAAGACTTTCTAAAATTGAGTGAAAATGAACATACATTATACTCAAACTTAAGGGACAAAACAGAGGCAGGTTTTAAGAGGTAAGTTCTTAATAATTAAGTGCCTACATATAAAATGCAGAGATTTCATACTAGCAACTTAACAGTATAACTGAAAGTTCTAGAAGAAAAGAAAAAAATCACATCCAAAAAGGGTAGACAGAAAGAAATAATCAAACTCAGGGTGGAAATCAATTTTACAGAATCAAACAACAACAAAAATATGGAATCAATGAAACAAATAGTTCTTTGAGAAACTCAATAAGATTGACAAACCTGCACCAAAGTAACTCACAGATGGAAAGAGAAGGTCCAAATTAACAAAATTAGAAATGTAAAGGGGACATAACAACAGACTGAGGAAATACAAAGATTAGTAATGACATACATACTTTAACAACCTGTACTGCACCAGAAAATATAAAAGACATAAAATTGATATATGCCATTACCAAAGTTAAGCCAAGATCAGATAAGCAATTTAAACAGACCTATAACCCCTAGTAAAATAGTAGCAGTTATTAAAATCTTCATTCCTCACACCCCAAAACAACCTCAATGCCAGATGGTTATAGTGCAGAATTCTACCAGACTTTCAAAGAAAAGTTAACACTAATACAACTCAAATGATTACATAAAACAGAAACAAAAGGAACATTCCCTAATTCATTTTGTAAGAACACGGGTATCATGAACCAACATAAAGGCCAAACAAAGGAGAATTACAGACCAATTTCCTTTATGAACAGAGATGCAAAACATCTCAATATTTGCAAACTAAATCCAAGAACATATTAAAAATATCATTCACCATGATCAAGTTGATTTCACCCCAGAGATGCATGGATGTTTTAACACATGTAAACCAATAAGTGTAATGTACTATATGAACAAACTGAAAGACAAAATCATCTGATTGTCTCCTTACATTCAGAAAAGGCCTTTGAGGAAATTCAACACACTTCCTTGATAAAAGTCCTGAGAACATTAGGGGTACAAGAGATATTCTTTTGTATAATAAAGGCAATTTACATCAACTCCATAGCCAACATCAACTTAAATGGAGACAAGCTCAAAGCAATTCCTTTAAAATCAAGAACAAGACAAGGTTTTCCACTATCTCCAAACCTACGCAATATAGTACTTTAAGTCTTAGGTAGAATAATAAGACAACTGAATGGGATCAAGGAACTAAAAATAGAAAAGGAGGAAGTCAAAGTGTCTCTACTTGTAGATAATATGGCCATACATATAAATGATCCTAAAAGTTCTATTCAGAAACTCCTATAGATAATAAATACATTTAGTAAAGTAGCTGGTTACAAAATTAACTCATGAAAATTAGTAACCTTTATTTATACAAATGACAAATGAGCTGAGAAATTAATAGAAATAACATCTTTCACAAAAACCTCAAATAATATAAATATATTAGGGTAACTCTACCCAAGCAAGTGAAAGACTTCCATGGTTGGAAACTTAACATAATGAAGAAAGAAAATATCAGAAGACAGAAAGATCTCCTATGCTCCTGGATCCATAGAATTAACATAGCAAAAATGACTTTATTAAATGCAAGCTACAGATTCAGTTCAATCCCCATCAAAGTTGCAACACAATTCCTCACAGATCTTGAAGGATAATTTTCAGCTTCATATGGAAACGTGAGAAATATATGGGTGCCTGAAACAATCCTGGATGGTAAAAGAACTGCGGTTTCCCAGCCCCCACCTTAGACTGTATGACATCACAATAGGACTAAAACACCACTTCCTCGGCATGAAACAGACATGTTTATCTATGGGCTCATACTGAAGCACCTGATATAAATGCATACTCATGGACTCCATATTCTTACTTAGGAAGGAAAAACTACACACAGGAAAAAGCATCCTCAACCAATGTTGCTGGTCAAAATGGACAACTGCATGCAGAACAATTCAAGTAGATCCAAATTTATACTCTGCCCAAAACTCAACTCTAAATGGATTAAATACCTCAACATAAAGTCAGATGAGCTGAAGCTGACAAGAGTGGGGAATAGCTTTGAATTCAATGGCACAGGAAGAGACTTTCTGAACAGAACATGGTTAGCACAGTCACTTACAACAACAATTAATAAATGGGGCCTCATAAAAATGAAAACCTTCTTAATGGCAAAAAACACTATCATTTAGACAAAGTGAATATTATTTCTAAAGTCAGTGATAACCAAGCTATAATCCAAAGAACCACAGAGGTTAAGTAGTGATAGAATAAAGGACTAGGAGGGACAAATAGATACAGAAAAAAGATAGCCACAAATAGCATAAAGTATCTTGGGGTAACACTAACCAAGGAAGTAAAAGATCTATTTGACAAGAACTTTAAGACCTTGAAGAAAGAAATTGAAGAGGATACCAGAAAATGGAAAGATCTCCCATGCTCCTGGATTGGTAGGATCAATATAGTAAAAATGGCAATTCTACCAAAGACAATCTACAGATTCAATGCAATCCCCATCAAAATCCCAACAAAGTTCTTCACAGAACTTGAGAGAACAATAACTAAGTTTATATGGAAAAACAAAAAGCCCAGGATAGCCAAAACAATCCTATACAATAAAGGAACTTCAGGAGGCATTACCATCCCTAACTTCAAACTCTATTACAGAGCTACAGTAATGAAAACAGCTTGGAATTGGCATAAAAACAGAGACGCTGACCAATGGAATCGAATCGAAGACCCGGATATTAATCCACAAACCTATGAACACCTCATATTTGACAAAGAAGCTAAAAGTATACATTGGAAGAATGAAAGCATCTTTAACAAATGGTGCTGGCATAACTAGATGTCAACCTGTAGGAGAATGAAAATAGATCCTTACTTATCTCCATGCACAAAACTCAAATCCAGATGGATTAAAGACCTCAATATTAATCCGGCCACACTTAACCTAATAGAAGAGAAAGTGGGAAGTAGCCTGCAAAACATGGGCACAGGAGACCACTTCCTCTGTAAAACCCCAGTGGCACAGACAATAAGAGCAATAATGAATAAATGGGACCTCCTGAAACTGAGAAGCTTCTGTAAAGCAAAGGACACTGTCATTAAGACAAAAAGACATCCTACTGAACGGGAGAAGATCTTCACTAACCCCACATCGGACAAAGGTCTGATCTCCAAAATATACAAAGAACTCAAGAAACTAGACATTAAAACTCTAAATTACCCAATTAAAAAATGGGGTAATGATCTGAATCGAGAATTCTCAACAGAAGTTCGAATGGCCAAAAGATACCTAAGGTCATGCTCAACTTCCTTAGTGATCAGGGAAATGCAATTTTGTTTTGTTTAGTTTCTAAATTGTCTACTAAAATTTGATTTCCGTTTTCAGCCTCCTTGTTTGTTGAAGTTTTGAAAGGAACACTCACCTCAGGATGTCTGCTAGACCTAGGCTTTATACAGTAACAGAGGCTAAAAGTTGATGGGATGCTCAAGGATTTTTTTGGAATCCTATTGAAGATAAGTCATCTATGTGACAAAGCTCCCTCCTAGTATACTATGCCTCTTCATCTAAAACTGCTTAGATCCCTCAAAAAACTGATACTCTAACTTTCTTTCTAGGGAGTCAAAAACTTGACTGACAGTATTGGGTACAGCAAGAGAAAGGAGTGTCAAGGGTGTCATGTGTCTACATGGGAGCCTTTCCTTAGTCTGGATCACCAAGCAACTTCATTCTGGCCTTCTAGGGAGAGAATGTTTGAGGAACAAGAATGTGTGATACAGACAGAAGTGTCTAAGATGCTTGTAGGGGTTTGTCATTACTATTTTTAGTAATTTCCCTTTTCTAATCCTAATTCCCCCCTCACTTCTCGAAAACCTAAATTTGGTAATCTACTGATTAATTGAATCCTGCAATGTAACTTGAATTACTTCTTGTCATGTGATTCAGGATCCTTGGACCTGTTTTCTTTACCAGAGGTTAATTTCTTGAGGTTTCAAAAGCCCAGACAATTCCCACTTTTCTTTTTCTTTCTGCTGCCTACTTGCAGATAAGGAAATAAGCTCTCAGCTACTGCCCACCACCATGCCTGCCTGCCTGATGCTTTGCTCCCTGTCGTGGTGGTCATGGAGTCTCACTGTCTGGAACCACGATCTTAAAAATACATGCTTTATTTTGTTTTGTTTTGATTTTTGGTTGGTTTTTTGTTTGTTTGTTTCGTTACAGCAATTGAAAAGTATTCAAGACACCTGTCCCTAACTACAAAAGCTATTTGCAATTGATATATGTTGAGTAGAGAAAGCCAATTGGCTGTAAAGAATGCCATTGGGCATGTAAACCTGGCTCCATGGTAAACTCTTTGTCCAGAAGTAGTTGCCCAACACAAAATGGACTCCATTTTGTTTGCTTGGTTTTTTTGTCTACATTTTTAATGTACCATTTTTTGTTTTATTTAGTTTTTTTTTGGTTTATTGAGTATTTTTTTTGAATCTTACCTTTTGTGTTTTTGTTCTTTTTCTTTTGAGAGAGGAAGAACAAGATGTGGGGAGGTAGGAAAGTTGAGTGGACTTTGAAAGTATTAGTGAAGGGGAAAGAATATGATTAAGACATATTCAATGAAATAAACTTAAATTTTAAAAAGCATAACATTTTGAAGCCTTAAACAAAATTTCAATCTGAACTGCCTAACGTCTTTTGGATGATTTACCAACTCTATTTCCTTTTCATAGGATACCATAAGATATATAAAGATACTAGTAAAAAAGTTCAAATGAGTTCATGATTTAGTCAGTTTCATGAAAGTTTGTTTCTGAAAATGGCTATCTCCAGGCTTAATTTATGAGTGGAATGCAAATCAGTGCACGAATATGATTCTTGAGTTTCAATGTACATAAAAACATTCCTTCATCTTATTTCCAGGATCCAAAGCACTGTGAAAACTTTGAAGGTCCAGTTGGATAGGAGGACTTAACTCAATCTGCAGACAAAACTTGACCCACAATGATGCTCCTGTCCCTAGTGTGTACATTCATTTCTTGTGTAGAAACTGCAATCCACTTTCTCTGCACTAGTTCCTTTAGATGTATTTGTTAAGTAACAAATTTTGCCCTAAACCTTGAAAGTTCAGAATTTCAAAATTAACTTGTTCCCAAAGGAACTGCAGCCTTGTATATGTATTTGTAACCTTTCTGCTAAGCAATATCTACTCACCATTTCTTTCCTGGAGATTAAATTAAAGGAAAGAATTATAGAGTTCAAAATGATAAACACAGTTAGTCATATTACTTTGCATATATACTTTGTATATATTTAGTGCATATTACTTTGTATAAGAATATGAGAAAGAAGATGAGAATCTAGATGAAGAGGACACATGAGAGTCCAAGATATGAAAGGCAACAGAGGAAGAAGAAACTCATGCAGGGGATTTGCCAGGACGACAAAACAAAGAAATTTAAATCAAGAACACATTTTAGAATTATTTTTGTGGGCTTACTTTCCAGTGCTTAATTTTCCTTTTAAAATTATCTTTAAGGTGAAAGCAGACCAAGCTGAGCTAATCTTTATTTGACTTATATCAATGATCTTATTGAACATCTAGGACAATAAATCACTACCACTTCCACTTAATAAATATTTTAAGTGAATCATAATAATAATACAGCATATGTGTTCTGTAAATACTCGATATAAAAGAAAGAAGGCTGCATGAATAGACAAAAGATAAGGAAGATGAAATCTTGCAGCAGTGGTTCAAATTCTGTCTTCCCGTGAACCAGTTGTGTGATGGGGCAGGTTTGTTAACTTTGAGCTCAAGTGCAAAGAGCTAAGCTGGGTATCACTAGCAGCTCAAGTCACATGATCATGAGAAACATTCACAGGCTCCATTAACCCTTACTTGATTCCCCCTTTATTCTCTTAACTTTTTAAAATTGTTTATTGTTTCAGTGTGTGTGTGTGTGTGTGTGTGTGTGTGTGTGTGTGTAAGGGAGAGAGAGAGAGACAGAGAGAGAGAGAGAAAGAGAGAGAGAGAGAGAGAGAGAGAGACTGTGCATGTGTGTTAAGGCACATATATGGAAGTCAGAGAGAGGAGTTGGGTTTTGGCTTTCACATAGAGAAATGGGATCCCTCTCCTTTTTTGCTGCTGTGCTGGTTGATCCAGGATAGCATGCTGATAAGCTTATGAATGATTCTCCATCTTTGCCCCCCATTACTCTGATAGATGCTTACAAATTATAGATGCATAACACTCCCTGCCATCCACTCCTGCCCTTTATGGGCACTGGAGATTGAGCTTGGATGCTAAGATTGTTAGATCAGTGATTCTACCCACTGAGCCTCCTCACATCTCTGCTTTTTTGCTGATTGCCTCCCCATCATCACTCTCACTATATGTCCTGAGTAATAGATATAAAATAAGGAGTAGCATTGCAGCTTTATGTTTTTGTGTATATGTGTGTTTGCAATATTCTTCATTCTTGTTGGAGATTTTATACTCACTATATTTAAGATAATTTATGTGTATTTTGATACACACATGCATGTATATGTATATATGTGCATACATACATATATGTATTTATATATTCACATAACACATCAGTTTAGATATAGGATTTCTAGTAACATCCTCATTATTTTTTCATTCATTTATTCATCCAAATTACTTATTAGTATCAAAGGAATTCAATGGACAATAAAGAATGTAATGTTTGCTTTCTAGGACCAAAACCCTAAAAATTTATTATGTTTGAAAAATATTGCTAATTTAAAATTCTATAAAAGGTTCTGAATGGTCTTATTATACAGGTATGTTTTATTTCTAAGTTATTCAAAACATTACTCAAAAACATAAATGTTATCTATTGTGGCTGTTTGTTGTTGCTACTGTGGTTGTCATTCATTGGTTTTCTTTTCTTCTTTGAAATAGGATCTCAGTGTGTCCCTGGCTGACTGAGAAGTTTCTATGTAGATCATTCTGGCTTTGAACTTAGGGATCTTCCTGTCTCTTTCTCCCATTGTGCTAGGATTAAAGGCCTGCACTACCACACTCAACCTGTGTTTTCATTTTCCAATGTAAGAATTCACATAGCTGTAAGTTCTGTCATGTGGCCAATGTAATGAGGTTGTCATGAATGCCTTGCTAAGCTGGATGTTGTGGCTCACAAATTTAATCACTACAGTAAGAAGCTGAGGCAGGAGGATTACTGCAAGTGTGAGGCTAACCTGCAATATCTGGAAAGAGTAAGATGTTATCTACAAAGCATTAAGCATCTCTTCGTTGACTATCTTTTCCCTGGAAGAGCTAATCCAGACATACCCTTAAGAATGGCGCACAAGCATTCAGTTTTCCAGTGCTGACAAGTCTTTCTAGCTTTAGGGATGTGGTTGGTAGGGAATTCCACAGCACCCTGATCATGTTTATTCTTCCTAAAACGTACTCTAAATACCACTAATGCTTGTGTGCACTTGTCTTCCTTTCCACATTTTTAATTTCATAATTTATTTTCCCTTGTAGTTCATGGCATGATTGTTACTGATTTAATCTCTTACCAGCTAACAGGTGCTGCTTCCAAATGCTAGATTTGTCTTCAGCTGAACTTCCAACTTCCTATCATTTTTGTTGGTGCTTGTTCAGCTTGGTTTGTGATTTTTGTTATATGTTCATGTCCTTTTTTTGTAATTCTTAGTGACTTAATTTGGGAATTTTAAGTTTGTGTTTGTGGTGGCTTTTGATCACACTGCTAAAGCTGCACCTCTCACAAGGAGGGCTAAGTGGAAGTGTCTGGAGAAAGGTAATGGAAGGAAGAAAATATGCAATTAATTTATAATCTCAAATATAAAAGAAAATAAAGAGAGGTCATAAATTTGAGAGGGAGCAGATGGACAAGAAACTGACTGGAGGAGGGAGAGAGTAAGGTTGAAATGACATATGTGTAATTTCATACTTAGGCGTGAAATTTCCAAAAAATATTTAAACGTTTTAGTTTCATTCCCAGACAATTTAGCATAATTTTACATGTATTTAGAATGAAAAATAAATTTACATGGAATGATATGGGAAAAGCATTTCTAATATAGAATAACTACATACTAAACAAGGGATATTATTATTTTTCCCCTACTTAATTAGTGATAGGGCTATAGAAAGAAAGGTGTGGGACTATGAGAAATGATAGATATGATTTACAGTTCAACACCAAGTTTTTGTTTGTTTAGCTCATACAATTAAAAGTTGATTAAACTGAATGCTTATTTTTTTATTTTATTTTGAAGTAAAAGATGCCATAGATACTAAATATCAACAATGCAGAACCAACTACTCAATGGCAGATTATTGATGGTGCACTGACGATTTGATATGATCAATGAATAGGTAGAAAGATTCATGAAGTCATTGGTAATTATGAAAAACAGACTCTGTAACTGCTCTGGTTTGCAGTAAACCTTTTCTTCAGCCTACTCGATGCTCTAGTATAAGACGCCACAGTCCTCCAGTGCACGGAATGATGGCATATTGGTCACGTATTCTTGGGGATGTTTGGAAGATCAAGCTTGTCCTATGGAATGAATGGCAGTTTTCTCAGGGGGATTTGTGAGGTGTATTCTGAGTGATTATAGACAGGCAAGAAGCCTAAAAAGTCGCAGTTCTGGCTACTTGTTTATCCCTTTCAATATGAGCGCCCTCTACTCAGCAGAGGTCCTGTTCTTCTGTAGGCCTTGTTGCCCATGGCCTTCCTTTCACATGTTAAAATTCACTGCACTCAGTTGTTGCCTATCCTTTCTTGATAGACATTAGATAGACTTCTCCTAAACTAACTGACAGATTCCTTATTGGCATAATCATAAATCCTTCTTGTTTTTTATTCACCCCCAAGTCCCATAATCCAAACAAACAAACAAACAAAAAACAAAAAACCCACTTACTTTGTTATGGATGAGGAGTGGTGTAGGTCGTGGCAGTTTACTGATGGTCTAAATGCTCAGCTCATCGTGGTTTCTTAACAAGAAGCCATGAGATAAGTGTTCTGGGCATGTCTCTGTTGTTTGTAGGGGTTCCTGCTCTGTATTCCCATGTTCTCTCCTCCAAACTAGCATCCACCTGTACCTACTTATATCCTGTGATTTTACAAGTGCGCTGTTTCCGTAGGTTCTGCATATGATGGGGGATATACAAGGAGTGGAGAAACGCTGAACAATATCGCCCTGAGGCGCTGCTGGCAGTTAGCTCTTCCCATTTTCCAGATCAGCCTGCCCTTCCCCTAACACCCGCCGCTGCTGACTGCAGGGCCTGTCACCCCTATCAGTTGTGCTTCTTCATCACGTAGTCAGCATGACTTCTTTTGCTCAATCGAACTTACCCTGGCTCACATTGTTCTATTGGAGCGGCCTAGGTGCTGCTGCTGCGATTTCCCAGCTATTAACACAGACATTACAGCGTTCCAACCACTCAAAGGCTGCAGCGACATGGCCATCCTGGATGGCAGCCACTCCCGGGAGATCTCAGACAGATGACTGTTTGCAGAGGGCAGAGAAATTAGCAGCAGGGTCTCTCCACACAGTGATGATGGATTTCCACCTCAAAGGAAGGGATGGGTTTTAATCCCTTTGAGATTTCCTGAGACTTGTTCTCTGCCAAGCTGCACACATCTCACGGTTCACCCTTGTAAACGGTGGTTTAGTTTGTGGAAGCTTCCGTATAGGTAAACCCTATAATTACCAAGGCAGCATCATAAATATTGTGGAAGGAGAAGCTTGATTTCACACAGAAGCTAGATTTGTAAGAAAGCATTTTAAAACTTGCTGAATTCTGGGATTTTATTTTAATAAGCAAAATAAAGAAGACACACTTTACTTCATGGGAGAAGTGAGGAGTGATGTGTATATAAAGGCTGCATATCGCTGGTGCTCAACGGATGCTTGGGATGGTAAATATTAACTTGTAGCTTAACTGGACCCGAAACATGAGAGCTAATAATTTGTTGAACTCTGCTCCAAGGTGTCTGCAATAATGTTTATATAAATGATTTGATCATGAGGGCTATGATTGGATGAATTGATTGGTTGATCCTACAATGGCATCATTAGGAACTACTTAAAGGAAATATGTCACTGGAGCATGTTCTGGGACGACATCTTTCTCAGAACCTACCTACATTTCTCTCTCTTTGCTTCTTCACTCCATGACTGAGCCACTATGCTCTGCCATGTCCTCCTTATTATGATTGACTGACACCTTTAATTTATGAGCCAAAATAAATACGTTTTCCACCAGTTCGTTGCTTCTGTCAAGTGTTTTGGTCACAGCTATGCAGAGTCATTCGCACAGTGAATAACAATGTGCACAGCAGATAACAAGTAGTGACATTGGCAATCACCTCATTCTTCCTTCATCTCCTGCCTCCAGTTTCTTGTTTTCCTTCTTTGCCCCACAAAAAATTCTCTTCCATTAATTTACAGACATTACCAACAATAATTTTTAAATATTATTTTGATTTTACTATTAAATAAAGTTGCATTTAATATGTTGGCAATAAAAGCATACAAATCAGAAGTTTGTATGTTGACTGACTGATGAAATAACTCCTACAATAAAAGAGACCCTTGCCATCAAAACCAGAAACCCCCTTCTGCCCCTTTCCAGGTTCTTCAAGATTTTTAAGGACCAAACCCAAATGATTTTTAAGTGACCAAACCCAAACGATATGAAACTCTGTACTAAAGATTAAAGAAATACTCGGCACTAAAGAATATTTTTCCAGAAGGAAAGATCTGGAATCATGATTTCTGTAGTTGGTGACTTGCTCTTCTTTGATAGCTAATGCTGTGACTATTGACCCAAAGATTTCCTTCCTGATTTCCTAAGTCAGAATTCCTACCTATAGGATGGACCATTAACATGCAAGATGAACCACCATTGGCTAAAAAATAGATATCACAGTATTCAATAGACATGGATTCTGATATGGACATTCTATACAGTGCCAAAAAATCTCTAAACATTACAATTTATTCATAAAAATATTAAGATGTCCATGATGCATATCCTCACATGAGTTAGCACAGACCTTGCTTTAGATCCCGCCTGTGGTATAATCAGTGATGGTAAGTGAAAACTAAATCTTAATGACTCCTGCAGGACATATATGATTACCAATTTTTTGTCAAGTTAAGGTAGATCAGAGGATGCTTTAATGTTCTAAAACTAATTGCTAATTGTTTGCATTTTATGTGAAGACTAAGGTGCTTGAAAATTATGTGACACCTTAATAATTATGCTTGCTAATTTTTCTTTGAAATATGATTCCCCCTTTATCCAATAACGATATGAATTTATAGTCAATTTTCTGCATGACTTACTACCAATTGTACATTTCTTATACCTGAACTAAGAAGAGTTTTACTTTAATTGATCTCAAAATGATAAGTGGTTACAGCATTGGAAGAAAAACAGAAAGGGAAGAACGGAATCAAAAATAAATACAGGTGCATTTTAATAAAGGAATTCCCAGGATATTATCTTATTCTCTCCAATATATGAAAATAGTTAAAATTGTGCACAACTTCAATCATATTTCTTGAAGTATTTTTGTGCTGAGGGGTACTCATGTATTTTTTACTTGGCAGTTTTGGTATCATGAAGGATGTTTACATTATATTAACAAAGATATGCTGAATTTCAGCACAGTTCCAGAGCAAACCACTCGCACACACTCAATAAAGGAAAGGAACTGTTTGCTTCCTGCTAAGGAGATACCCAGGGGCTGTCCACCCACTGGCAGGGAGTATTGAACATTAAAAAGAGATTTATTCTAATTAGAAATTGGCTACACATACTTGAAGAAGCATAGGGAGATAATGGAACATCTGAAATTTAGGAAGGTGGTTTAGAAATTCCCCATTACAGGCCATCTGCAGAACTGTAGGTAGCAGAGTCTGAAAGGAGTATAGAAGCCACAATCGAAATTTCCTGTCAGTCATGAACCATATTCAACAGGGTGCTGGCGCCATAATTTCATGGCGTTCTCCCCCTACAGGCTGGGCAATTTGAATGAAAATGGTCAAGGAGCTGGACTGTGTCCTGTGTCTTTCCAGATACTTCTGGCCTGACATAAAGAAAAAAAAAACTGAGCTAGAAGTGTGGTGGACTTTGGAGAACTATTCTTTTATTTTGCTCTATCATCTCTTCCCCTCCTATTTAAACCAATCTCTCCATACCTCTTCGTCTCTCTCTCTCTCACTCACCCCCATCACTATTTCCATCTCCATCTCTGGATGTGCTCCATGAGTCACTGTATGTCTCGGAACCGCAGGCCAATCTGAAAGTCCAGGGAAACTCTCTTTCTTTCCTTAGTTTCTATCTTCTTTCTCCAGGATTATTTTTACTAGTAGTTTAAATAAAACTGTTCATGGGAACCCAAAGCAAAATTTTTATCTTTCTGTTTTTCCAAAAGTTATACTTCAAACAAAACCGTCTGTTTTCTAGTTACACAATATTTTCTTCACAAAAGAAAGTTATTTTAAACTGTAAAAAGTGAAAATTTCATTAACACAAGAATGAAATATTTTGTTCTTGCCTATTTGTTTTTGTTCACAGTCCACACTGACTGAAATGGCCCTTCACATGCTGCTGCCTCTGATAGTAGGTAATGAATGGTAACTTGATGGGATTTAGAATTGTGGAACTAAAATCCATGCATATCAGAGAGGAAATTTCTGCATTAGGTTGAGGCTGTAAAACACATCTTAACTGTGGGCAGCACCATTCTTTTGACTGAGAGTTTGGATGAATAATTCGGAGTATCAGCATCCATGGCTCTCTTCTTCCTGCCTGTGCATACAAAGTGACCAGCTGTCCACACTCCCATCACTGTGGCCTCCTACCAGGGAGGATTACACCCTCAAATTGTGAGGCAATATAAACCTTCCTTCCTCCCTGTCTTAAGTTGCTTTTACCAGGTATTTTGTTGTAATCAGGAGACACATAATTAATATTTTATCTTACTGATGTACTAGCCTCCTACCAGGCACCAAGGCCAAGATAGGTTTATCAAAAGACACAATCCGGTACACAAATAAAAAAGATAAGCCAAAATCTTGTATTCGGTACCAAAAGTATCCCCAACATAGGGATAGCATTCTTTTCTTCTTTGGACTATGAAAATTTAAATTCTCTCCTTCATTTGAATCTGCTCTATGATATAAACCACAGATGACACACCTAAAATCTTTGTTGTAGATCAACTAGAGAACACAAAATAACTTTTAGATTCTAAATGCTCATGTAAAATATACATATTAATTCATGGGTATCATTTTCTAATTGCATTTTGTCTACCCTTCCATATATTCAAAAACACAAGGAGCTCATTAAATTGAAAGCTTTTCTCAACCACTGAAGGGCATCATACAGACTGCCGCACTGAAATATATTCAGTCACTCCACACCAAGCCAAGCATTTGCATTAGTGAATGACTCAGATATAATATGCAATTAATCTGTTACAAATTTATACTGGCTTTCTCAAAATGCTACTGTCATAGACTTTTTTTGAGAACACACTTAATTACATCATTTAAGAAGAGTGGTACGTCAAGACCTAGATATGAGTTCTTTAAAAATTAAGTAAAAATTACATTAAATGAGCAAAATTAAAATGTAAAATAACATGAAAATCATGTATATAATTTTCAGTTTTGCAGAGAACTGACACAAATTTTCATCAATCATTTGTAAGACTTTGTCAGGAAAAATATTTGTCCCTTCAAGGCAATACAGCTTTTGCTCACACAAAGCTTAATATCAAATTTTTCTTTTTGATCAAAGAAAAAATCATATCCGATTGATTCATTTCACTTCTTCTAGTGTCTACTACCACAGAATCAATTAAATGCGAAGATAATTGCAAACTATAAAATTGCTATTTGAGACAAATTACTCATGATGACATTGTAATTAGGGTAAATGTTAAGTTCAGAGAGATGGCTGACCTACGAACATGTTATTCAAGATAATTTTTGAGGAACACATCAAACTACAAGAATAGAACCAAATAAAATACAGTATGTCATAGCACAGAAATGTAGCCAGGGGAAGCCCTGTGTCTGCAACTGCTGTCACTGCAAGTTGTCCACGCAGGCCATGCAACACTGCTAACCTCATCATCACCATCTTGAGGACAGTGAGTTTCAATATGTATCGAGTGGTTTCTAGGATGCTTGCCATTTCAGGACCATTATTTTAGCAATAACATGTTCCAGTACATGTCCATACCAGTAGTTTAAACCAAATCCAGAGAAATAGAGATTTGTGTAGTACTTTACCCTCCCTTGTCTTCTCTATCCCACTTTAAGTTTCTCAACAACTCCTCATGGCCCCCACCCCTGCCTTCTGGAATGCCACACACTGAGAGTTAATAAGACCTATGCTTGAGCGTGGGTGAGAAATTCTTTAGGGTGGCAAGAATAACATATTTATGGCTACACTACTGAATAAAATCATACCCCCTCCCACAGTACCCTACATCTATCTATACTTCAATATGAGAAAGTGTTTTTATTTGCCACAAAATACTACATACATAGTTTTATACTTTAGTTGTGCTACATATGTTGGGAACATATTTTCATATTGAAATTCCGTAAAATATACTTTATTATGTATTATAATCAGCGTTATTCAGAGAAGATAAATTAATGTTACCCATTGAGATGTTTGGAAATTACCTTTTTAAATATAAAATATTATGATTATCTATGAGCACATTCATGTTTTACACTAGGGGCCATTTCTCAATTCTTTTTATTTCCATTACAAACTATGTATTAGGAGCTTGTGAGGAAGGAGCAAAACATATAGATGCATCTTTCTTAATTTTGTTCTGTTTAATAAGATAATATTAAGGCTAAAATACACAAAACCTCACAATGTAATGATCTAAGAGAAACATTTCTCTGTTTCTCTCCAACTGTGTAATATCTAGGTTGTAACACCTGCAGTGTGCCTTGGCAGACACAGGTGCTCACTGCCAGCATGGGGACCAGGACTCACACAGTGGAAGGAATGACTTCCTCAAGTTTTCCTCTCGCCTCCACACACGTGATACAGAAATTATGCATGTATAAACATGCACACATTTGTGTACACACACATAATTAAGATGTAATTTTTAAAGTAAAAAAATGAGGTTGCAAAACAAAACAAAAACTAAGAAAGCAAATGAGCAATGCTTGCCTGTTTTACTGGCTTTCAAATGGAACGAGTGATGGAATGATTCCCAGAGACAGTTTCCATTTCTGCTTAACAAATATGTGTGTGTGTGTGTGTGTGTGTGTGTGTGTGTGTGTGTGTGTTAATGGAATGACACTACTCAGAAGCCTGATAGAACCTTCTCAAGAAATCTGTTGTGTAAAAACAGAAGTATTAGCAAACCCTATCATTCTACTAAAACACAAATCAAATGGGTGCTTCTAAACACAGTCTAGAAAATACACAGACTGTTGGAGAAATCATGTACCATATAGGCCTTAGCAACTATGAAATATAAGCTTACATATCCATGATTTTCAACAAAATGATCAAAAAATAAGCACTTTTTTTGTTAAAATCCTCAAAAATAGTGAAGAATGAGTAGTTTTCGATCAGTCTCAAACAGTTTACTAACATCACGAACCCATGATGTAAGTTCCAGTGTTCCACAGAACAACAGGATGGTTGAGATATCACTTACAATGTATTATATAAATGGCTGGACGAAAGGTGTTTGAAAGCTCACAATGGGAAGAAATAATAAATTCTTAAAGAGATGGAAATGTTAATTATCCCATTTTGATCATTGCCCATTGTATACAGGTATCTGATTATCAGACACATCCATAAACACAATTCAACGCTAATGATAATGAAAAATAATAGAAAAAATTCTCATCTTTTCATCTGCTTGGCAACATCATTCTTAAAAATATGAACAACTATGTTTGCAAAATCCTTTAACAATGAGCTTTGTAGAAGTTAATTGCCTATTGATTAGATTTTGTCTAATGTTTATGGAGTATCTCTAGTGTTAATACAGGATTATGTATTTTTGTCAAGAGCTAAATCTTTTCTATTAGCATTTTCCCTGTTCTTCACACTAAAACCTACTTCTCTTTCCTCTTTTATTTGTCTGTTTTTCTGTCAGTCAGTGTCTTCTGATCACAGAACTAGCTATGTAACAGAAGATGACCTTCGCCTCCATAGTGCTTATCTTGTTGGTAAGTTCCACACACCTGGTTAATGCAGTGCTGGGAATTGAACCCATGACCTTGTACATGCTACGCCATCACTCTATCAACAGAGACATGCCCCTTGAACTTGCTTTCTTCTGCATTTGTCCTTTTCAAAACAATTCAACAGTGAAAAGCAACTCCAGCAAGAAAAGGAGATTTCTACTTCTCTCTGTGAGGAACACATTTACTCTGTTACATGACTTCAGTTATTTCCCCCTCTGTTGCCAAGGATTTCAATGAGGGTATTCTTTGTAGATTTGAACATGAGAATTACAAGCTCAATCACAAGTCCCCATAGAGTGCTTCATTTCTTCTGGAAAGCTCTGTATTTGCAATGCCTGTTTCAGAGTGCTGCTGTGTAAGCCAAGCAATAGAGCTCTAGTCATGGGTGCTGACCACAGTACTGCTGATGTCCTGCGAACTCAATGTCTCATGGTCACTTGAATGGGACTGCTCTTTGGGGATTCAATTACTTTTACTGCTGTGAGACTTAGGCACAGCTCCATCAGGAACTGCTTGTACAATAGTCTGAACAATGGCTGCTGGGTTTTCATGGGTGTTTTACCCACAGGATCTGTCGGGACCACATTCACCCAATTTCTTCTATTTTATCAATAGTTACAACCCGAAAGGTTTTTTTAACCACCAGTCTGTCTTTGCCCTCTAGTAAATCAAAACCTCCAGGCTTCAAATTATTCTGAATTTTCTTAGGGAGAAAATGTTTAAGCTCAAATTAGAGCCTAGTGGGGACATAGTATAACCACCCAAGGGTATCTATTCCAATTCCTAGGGTGTTCAGGATGCTACTGCTTTTAACAGAATTCTGTGCCATCTGCTGTTCTTTTCAGATCATTTTGTCTTACAGACAAGATTCTGTTTTCAATATGCCATTAGCAGACTCATGTTCAATCATCTTTTTTCCCTCTCCTAAACTTCTCTCTTCAGTTTTTTTTTTTTAGCTCTCTATGTGTGGCTTCTCAGCAGCTTGTGCAGAAGTGTTTCTCTGCCTGATATTTATATGGGGAGAAGACTAAAGAAACTTATCAGAGAACTTTAGGAATTCTCCATTTTTTTTGTTATAATGACATTAGGGAAACCATTGAACCCCTTGTGTACTCAGCTTTCTCAGTTATAAAGTAAGGATGAAAATTAAGTCCTCTTAACATTTACAGTTACACTATATCTGTGATTGAATAGTTGAGTCTTTTTATTATAATGCTATAAATTAAACTGCCAATACAATTTCACATATTGAAATATAACCCTCTGTGAATATATCTGAGGATGGGAAGGTCAGAAATAATTAAGTTTAAATGATATCTTCATTATTTGTCTGTTTTTGTAATAAAGTGCCCTAACTAAAGTACCTTTATTACAGAAAGAATTCTTTTGGCTCACAGTTCTTGGATATAGTCCATCACGACAGAGATGTCATGGTGGCTGGAATGTGGGGCACTTGGTCCCTTTATATCTGTAGCCAGGAAGTAAATAGAGATGCAAGATACTGTTCAGCTTCTTCTCTCTTTTTACTCAGTCTGAAACCCAAGACCATGGAATGGGTTAATGGAAAGTGAAGATTGGCCATCCCAGTTTAACCTAATCTAGACAATCTGCCGTGGGCGTTCCTACCTCAGATTTTATTTCCCTAGGTGGTTCTAGAGCTTTTGAAATTGGCAATTGATATCAACCACACAGACGAGGTTCTGAGGCCAGAGCTACCATGGTAGGATTAGTGTCTTTTTAACAAGAGCGGACAGGAAGCTGTTCTCACTTTGCGTAAGCACACTCTGCGATATCCTTCTGTATGCCTGCCATAGGACCCTCACCAGAAACCAACCATGCTGCTTTCTAATGTCGAATTGTAAGAAACACAATTCTGCTGTTCATGCCATCTCAGCAGTGGCCTTCTATGATGATAGTTCAAGCTAAAAGATGCATCATGTGCTTTACCAGCACACTATGTAAAATATCATATGGGATTTCTAAACTATAATCAGAAAACTAAAGTGATGGCACAGATGCTTCATCATAAACACTGCAAATCTTTCAAAATATAATTTGTGAAGATAAAACCACAATATGAAGGCAAGAGCTAGTATGAGTGTGTTCATTCATGAACAAATGCATAGCTGTCTTTGTTGGGGAGAGTTTCTACAAGGGAATAGTTCCTTTTCAGTCCTGGCCGCATTTTCTGTTTTTCTTGCACTACCAATGAGCTGGAAATTGTTCTCTCTTTCTCTCCCTCTTCCTCCAGAGTAATGATCACTGCTTAAAGCCTACACTTAAAAGATTTGGGCCAAATATTAAATGTTTGACATGGATTTTCACTAAATTCCATAAAAAGAATGAAAGATATGCCATTGCCTTCCTTTTATGGATAAGCAAAAGGGAGATCAAGGAGATTCAATGATTTTCTCTGGAATGCATTACTTCTGAGTTGAGATAGAAATCCTGTCTTATTTGACTATGAAGCCTGCAGTAGTTTGAATATAATTGGCCCCCATACTCATAGGGAGTGTCATTATTAGGAGGTGTGGCTTTTTCTGGAGTGGCTATGGCCTTGTTGGAGGAAGTGTGTCACTGTGGGGGTGGGCCCTGCAGTTTGTTGTGCTCAGGATACCATGCAGTGTCTCAGCCAACTTCCTGTTGCCTGCAAGATTCTCAGTTACTCTTCTAGCACCATGTCTGCCTGCATATTGCCATGCTCCCTGCCATGATGATAATGGACTGAACCACCAAAGCTGTAATCAAGCCCCCTCAATTGTTTTCCATGTAAGAGTTGCTACAGCCATGGTTGTAATAATTTGTCCTATCACCAGGGTATCCTATCCCTTTAAGAGACAAGCCCCGCCCACCCACCCACTCCCACCACCCACTCCCACCACCCTTTCACTTAGTGCTCCCTCTTCCTCTCCTCCCTCTCCCTCTCCCTTTCCCTCTTTCTCTTCGGAAGATGTAGCTTCTGTTTCTCCTCTCCCTTCTTCCCTCTCCTCCTTCCCTCCTATAACTCACTAAACAAACTATACCCAAACTTTCTCTGCATAGCATGTCTATCCAGCTCCACTGCACAGCTTTGGGTCACCCACTGTGACCCATTATGGGACCTTGTGGTCTGCTTCTGGCCCTTTGAGTATACCATAGGAATAGTGTCTCTTCATAGTAATAGAAACCCTACTTAAGGCAAAGCTTCTACCGTTTATAGGTTCTTAAGGTTTGAACATAAAACTACATGGTCTCTTTCTCTAAAATATTACAGTGCTCTGAGTGAAATATATAGAGAGTACATTATATTTAAATGAATTGACAATGCACATATTAATATAAATTCAGTAGAGAAAAATATCGAGGGTGGGTGATCATTTCTTCCTAAAGTGATAAATTTAAATGAGTCTTAAAGAATGCATCAATTTATGATAGAAGAGATAAAATGATAGGCACAGACTTAAGGCAACTAGATGTGGCTGAAGATCAAACAAAATCTGAATGATCTGAACACGAAATTTGAGTGATAAGTATAAAAGCTAAGATAGTGTTTTCAGTAGCCTGATGTTTATTATGTTAGGAACAAGAAAGCAATACAGTTTACATTTTTTCTAAAATACTTGGAGTCTATCTGTCCATTTTTCTACATTTTTTTTCAACTGAACTTGGAGTATTTACAACTTTGAAAATGTCTGTTTACTGATTGTTCATTTTTTAGGACTTGCAAAATTATGGATTATATCTAATGTGCTTAAAACTTTAGATGGTGCTTGATACTACTCAACAGGGTCTTTAGAAAACACCATAGTTTTGTGTATTTCCCATGCCCAGGTAGGTGGTCCAATACTCATGCACATATGGAAAGTATTGGACTTTACTGAAAGAAGACAAGGAAGAGGAAGAAGAAGAGGAGAAGTTGGGAGAAAGACATGGATGGTTGGGAATAAGTGGAGAGTGGGAGAGAAAGATGAAAAACCATATTTCATTATAAACACATATCAAATTCTCAAGAATAAAGACAAATATTTTGAAAACAAGTAAGAACCAGATTCAAGATACCAGCAGAGGGACAGGAGGGAAGGCTCAGCAGTTAAGCCCACTGACTGTTCCTCCAGAAGTTCTGAGTTCAGTTCCTAGCACCCACATGGTCACTCACAACCATGTATAATGGGATCTGATGACCTCTTCTGGAATATGGGCATACATGCAGAGTCCTCATACCTAAGAAAAATTACATAAACAATAAAAATATCAATAAATGTCAAAGATTTGTCTGATGCTTTCCATAGCTTAGAAATGTTTGTGAGATGCTATGTACACCTGCATTTTATTCACCAGCTTCTAATTTTACATTCTTTCTATCTCAAGTAATTTGAACAATTGTTAGGTAACCTAGCAGTTAACTTGAAATAGACAACATTGTGCCAATTTTGATATTTCTGAAGATAAATTATCAGTCACTGACATAATTTCCTCTAAGTAGCTAGAATACACTTCATCAGAAAATATTATTTTATGCTTTATTTGGTTTATTTTTAAAACTTCTTTCAGTTGTTTTGATATTAGTCTTAATAGCAACTGTGTTGTTGTTTTGAGGGCATGAACTATTATTTGCAAAGCATACATTAGAATTATTCTAGAATTTTAGAATGAAACATTAGCAGTGAAAGGATTTTAAAATCAGTTCAAGAACACATAATATTCTAAGTAGGTATTATCTTCCAATGAAAATATTCAGCCAAATATTCTCTTAAGAGGTAAGACATTATGTGAAATTTGAGGAAGTTATCTGGAAGGCCTCAGGTGTCATAGGCATCACAGTATAAAGTTACTCTTATTTTGTAAATTTCTCATGCACTCAGAATTTTGTAAAACCTATTCTTCATATTTGGAATGACAGTTTTGATACTGGGTTTTCTCATGTATCTATCAATACTTGAAAAGCCTTTCCCTCCTCTCTAGTTTGCCACTTCAGCTGCTCTAAGCTTTTTGCTCTTCTAGGCAAACTAGCATCAAATCGAAAGTCTCAAAGGAATGAAAAACTCATGGCTGACTCATATCCAAATCTCACATTTATAGTATGCTGTTTAAATTGGCATCTATAATATCAATTTTACTACAAAGAAAACAGTCTAGCAAGGCAGTAGGGTGGGGGGCCATCTTGATTAGATCAGTCTAAACTTCTAGACCAGGATTGTCCAACCTTTTGACACTGGAACCTACATTGTCATCTACAAATGTGTTGAGCCACATCCACAGGTATGCTGGAATGCACACAGCCTGCTAGCTACAGATTAGACATGCGTGCTACAGACAATCTACCACTCCCAGTTCAAGGCTAGGCTAGGACCAAAACTTGGTCCCAACATCCTTAATACAGAAACAGTGAGAGTGGATTGCATAATCGTTTATATGTATATTAAATAATATGCTTGTTTCAAAAAATAAGAAGCCAATATAGAGGGAAGAAAGAACGTGTAAAAGTTTTCCACTGTGAGGGAAAAAATGGTATGTGTAAGCATTAGGTCTCCCTCACACAGAGTTCCTGAAGTGCCTGTGATACGGGACAGGCTGTTCTTACTAATATTTCTGTCAGGAGCTAAGAGTAAGGGTACTTGTCTCTGACAGGGAGACGACTGTCCTGTGAAGCTGAGGTCTGATGGGGAGGAGATGAGTGGAAGCAAAGCAAGGACAGCTGCATCTGTGTCTTGGTCTTCGGTCAGTTAGGAGTGAGGGTCTGTAACATGAAGCAATGCCGACACACTAGCAGGGAAGCCATGCACTACAGCTACATTAGTATGTGTATGTTCTCTCAGCTATCTGCCTATCACCCTTTCACATTTTCAAAATGAATCTGTTTGACGGAAGGTAGACATTGGGAGCTTGAGCTAAGGTCCCAAGAAAAGAAACAAAAAATTTGTACCCTTTACTTTACAGTTCATGTGTGTATCAGTCCTGTTGTGTTGAGAAGATACAATTCTCTTCGACTCATCTGCCATCTCTTGTTCTAACTATCTCTTGCCCCTTTTTCCATATAGATTCCTGATCCTTGAGGGGAGAGTTTTGATAAAGATACCCATTTAGGGATGAAAGTTCCAAAGTCTCTCACTCTTTGCAGATTTTCCAGCCATGGGTCTCTGTGAAATACCATATACTAGAAGAAAAAGCTTCTCTGATGAATATTAAGTGATGTACTGATCTATGAGTATACCAGTATATCATTAAGAGATATTTTATTTCTATGTTCCATTAACTGAATAATAATAGTAGCATGTTCTCCTAGGGCCATGACCTGTTTACTACAGACTGTGAGTGAGTATATCAAGCACACTCCAGGTCAGGCCCTCTGTCCAGGAGTGGTTGAGTAACACAAAATGAACTCCATATTTTTTGTCCTTATTTTTTGTTGGTTAGTTTCTTTAGTATTGCTTTTAGCTTGTTATTTTTTCTTTTTCTGCTTTTCAGGGTCTTGAAGATCCGGGAAGAATTATATACACACATACATATATGTATACATATACATATGTCTGTATATAACTAAATAAAAAATTAAAAGAATGCTCTTATAGACACAAAATTCTGTCAGGTCAGGAATTATTAGAGATACTTCATGTTAGAAACCTGACTCTTTTCCCTTTAGAACACAAAGAGGTATGAGTGGGGAATCTTTAAGACTCCAATTTCTTCTTCCTAGACTCAAATAAAAACAACTCTGCAACAGGTTGCCTCTCCTCAGGAAAAGGCCCTCTAACCTACCTTGTATTTGAATTTATACATATTCTACCCTTTGTTTCTATACTTTCTATAGATCTTAAGTTGACCTAAGGCTGTGCGAGTAAATGAGAACCACCCCCCACACCCTAATTAGGCCAAAGTATAAGCAAATCCTTTTTATTTTGTCAAATTCTCATTCCTATTTTCATAAAAATGCAAGAAAATGAAGTGATGTGTATGAAAGTACATTGGTACATGGTACCAAGAAATCAAAGCAGTATTTTACTGCTGTATTGCCTTGGGAACAGAAGGCCCTTCTGTGAGAGTCCTCTTGCTATCAGAACAAAGGCACCATGGTAGTTTCCGAGCTGACAAGCAGCTGAACTAATAACAAGTATGCATCCTCAAGATGCCCTGGCTTCACTAACATCTATGTGGAGGTTTTGACAGGATCATGGTAAGAAATATTCTAAAAGGTAGATCCAGTTGACCATGATTTCGGAGGAAAAATGGTCATGTTGTCCCATAGATAAAATGAAGAAATATTCTTCAGAAATATTCATCATGAATATTCATAAGAAAATTTTATAAAACATAAATCAATTATTTTCTGTAGCAACCCCGATCTAACCTCTCTGGAGTATACTACAGTTCAGCAGCTATTCAGAAATTAACAAGCTAGGTGGTCTTGAATGGACTCCTCATAAACTGTCAGGTTCACCTCCTGTGAACCTAGTAAATAATACTTTTACATGTGAAAAAATGGGTAAAAGACAGTTGAAGAACAACAATTGCCCCTTTTAGGAATGTAAATACCATGTAAAGGAGAAAGAAAGCTTCCTGATTCCCACACTTTACACTTTACAATACCAAGAGATGGCCACCAGAACAGAAAAATGCGAAGAGAGTGCAGGTGGTCAGGCTCTGAGGTCATCAAGGCAAAGATATTTCTTCCTGATATAAATGGATACTTTTATTGATTTCTTTCCTTTTCTTAATTTTTAATGTATTCTGCTATAAGAGTTTAACTCAGAATAATGGAACATTCACATTTATATCCCTGGATAGAGATGGCACAGAGTGGACTGCCAGGAAAATGCAAAGATTTGGGAGGAAGCTTTCTGATAAAGTTCTTACCACTGTTCCTTCAGTTAAAGAGTCAATCCAAATGGCCCTGTCCACATGCAAGACCAAGACAAGAATGTGTCCTTTGGGAGAACTGTATCTCATAGTGTCTTCAGGAAACCTCCCCATTATCTGCACTATACCATGACAGTACTGTCCTTCACAATGGTCTCCCTGGCAGTTGCTCACTCTCATCCTGTAAAAGTGCTTTAAATTGCCCAATGGTCTTTCACTGTCAAGGACCATGCTGTGAGATTGATGGATTCCTCAATGGTCTCTTTGATCACTGCAAACTCTCACCCCATAGCAGTGGCTTCCACTGCAGAGATTTCCTTGGTTTCTATCTACCTCGTTCCTTGAGAGCACTGTATCTCACTATATAATAAACACTATCTTCCACAATACTTTTGTATATCTAATGTAAATTCATTTATTGGAAATCATGTGGGCCTGAGAGCTGAGAGGATATCAAGATTCTTCTTACTTTGCTTCAATTTTCCAAATAAATATCTACTTTAACTATGTACTGTAGTCTAATTTTTTCCTTCAAGAAAACAAGAACTGAAAATTTCAGCCCCATGTAAAAGCTATATATATTTTCCACACTAATTTAGTAAAACAGACAGATACATGCAGACAGAGAGAATGCATCAATCTGAAACAGAGAAAATAAGAACTAGAGAAATGGACTTCATCCAGTTGCATAGAAATTCCATGTCTATCTACTGGTGTTTGGGCATTAGGATGGCCATTTGCTTATGCTGGGTCTAAGCACAGCGGGCAAGCAACTGTATGCTGTGAATACCATTGGTTAATAAAGAAGCTGCTTTGAGCCTGTAACACAGCAGGGCAGAACAGAGCTAAAAGGGGAAGCTAAACTGAATTCTTGGAGAAAGAAAGGCAGAGTCAGGTAGAAGCCACGTAGCCCCGATGGAGACAGACACCTAAACTTTACCCAGTAAGCCACAACCTTGTACAATACACAGATGAATGGACATGGGTTAAATTAATATCTAAGAGCTAGCCAATAAGAAGCTAGAGCTAATAGGGCAAGAAGTGTTTTAATTGATACAGTTTCTGTGTGGTGATTTCAGGAGCCTGGACAGCCAGGAAACAAACAAGCGACCTCTTAAAATAAATTGGCATGCCAACATGGTCGACTAAAATCCATTTAAAATCTGAGAGTGTTTGGGAAGAATTCTAGGGGAAAAAAGGAGATATGCATGGTTTAGCACCGTGGCTCCTTTAAGAGAGGTTTTTTCTGATTCAGCAATAGCAGAAAAAAAGCAGTGTGGTGGCTTTCTGTGCCATGCTGCTAGTGTGAACTCTGGCTCTTTCAGGATGCCGAGAATTTAAATGGGGTTTGTGGGCAGCATGCTACAAGTTACTTGGTGGCAACATGGGCCAACTGGTTATCAGAGTTGAGGTGGTGAGGACAGCTCAGAGGTAGTGAATGGACTTCTGCCATGTTTGACTTGGCAGAGCAAGTAGGCAGGGTTGTATTACCCCTAGCAATGATGTTGCTTAGGATTTTAAGAAGCACTTAGCACTTTGAGAAGTCGTCCTTGTCAGAAAAGGATTACAGATTTGCAGTAAGGACAGATTCAGACATAACTGACCTCAAAATGAGACACAGTATGTTTAGAAAATGTAGTTTGGATTGGGAGAAAGAAGATAAAGAGTATAGAGAGTCATGTAAGGAAGTAAATGGTTTAGAAAAAATATATAAAACAAAGTCTTTAAAGAGACAGAGTATAGGTAGTCATAGATTAAAGGAGTAAAAATAATAAAATAAATATTAAAAAGTAGTAGAGTAAAAATAATAAGCCACACAAAGATGGAAAATACACAGAGTCTGGATTATGTATATTATTGTGTTTTTTTTTTTTTTACTTTTTTGTCTGTGAAAAAGCTAAGTAACCAACAAATATACTTTAAAGTGTCTTGTCTTCAAAATTTGGGTCTAAGGATAAGTTGCTTTGGAAAAGAGATCTTGCTTTTGTTTTCACAGAGGATGAGAACCTGTGGAATCCTTCCAGACTAATATGGTTTGATATACCAAGATACCCTGAAAAGTTGCCTTGAACACCCCTCAAAAAGGTACTTCACCCAATAAACAGAAGGAAGCAGTTTGCAGAGAACTATGCTCATATTCCCAAATATTGTTTATAAATGTTTGTTTACATTTAAAGGGGAATATGTTATAGAGATTTGCATTGGTATGGATCTTGCTTTATGGATACAAATTTAAAGTCAAGTTTGTTATATGTATATTTCTGCTCTTAATTAAGGTATTGTGTTTGTACAGCTCATTTAAAAATGCAATGTATAATTAAGAAATATAGATTAATAGAAAATCATCTATAATAGTCAAACTTGTAGTCACTTAGTTAGGCTTTCTAGATATATAGAGATATATTTCAGTTAGGTGTTCTGCAAATCTTTCAAAGACTACAGAATATGTCATTTAAACTGTTCTAAGAACTTAGGACTTTTCATGACAGGGAGACACATCTGCTCCTGGCAGCACCAAGCTACTTCAAGAGGAAGATGGGCACTGAAGAGGCTCCTTATGATGTTGGTTAGCCATTTGGGTAAGAAACTGTTCTTGTCTGGATTGCTTGATGCTATGCTGTATGAACTAGACATGCAGGACCCACAAAGAAATGACTGCAGAATTTGCCTAAAGGTGAGATGGTCCTTAGGAGTTCCTGCTTCATGAAAGAGTCTGCCAGCATTCTGCAGGACACAGAAGAAAGTGACTGACAAACTTCCAATATAGGTGGAAATGTCTTTGAAATTTCTTACTTTGTGGAAAAGTCTGCTGGATACTATGGGCCTGTGGGCTGAAGATTGGATGCCCAATGGTTCAGAAGAACTTTCGATGACTCTCCAAGCAGCAAGAAGTCACTGTCAATTCTAGAGTTTTTGAAGTTGCTTACAATGTACTTCCTATTTACTTAGGTAATATTATATCCTTTTGGAGTCTTTGATGAAGTTGAAGAATAAACAGTTATAGTTTTCCTTAGTTATGATAAAAGATAAAGTAGATATAAATATTGTAACTCTAATTCTTACTCGATACCTATTTTGTTATATGTAATTTAACTATGTTAAAGTTAAGATCTTCCTTTTTATTTAAACAGAAAAGGGGAGGTGATGTGGGATTTTCCTCTGTATGCTGTGGGTACCATTGGTTAATAAAGAAGCTGCTTTGAGCGTATAACACAGCAGTGCAGAACAGAGCTAAAAGGGGAAAACTAAACTGAATTCTGGGAGAAAGAAGGGCAGAGTCAGGGAGAAGCCATGTAGCCCCGCTGAAGACAGACACCCGAACTTTACTTGATAAACGTCAGCCACATGGTGATAAACAGATTAATGGAGATGAGTTAAATTAATATGGAAGAGCTGTCCAATAAGAAGCTAGAGCTAATAGGCCAAGCAATATTTTAAATAATATCGTTTCTGTGTTATTATCTCAGGTCTGAGCTGCCTGGCAGCCAAGAAACAAACCAGTGACCTCTTACAACAAAGTGGCACATGTCTTTTGTGTTTCTGTGAAAAGCTCTGTAAGCACAGGCTCAGCAAAGTGGCTCTTTGCTATGTGGCCTGTGGAAGAAGAGAGAAGAAAGAACATCCGTGAGCTCTCTGAGCTGCCTTGAGCTACTGCACATACTGAAGGAGCTTTAATGAAAAGCTCTAGTTCCACATCAACTGATAGTTTGGATTTTAAAATGTAACAGGGGCTGAGGAGATGGCTCACTGTGAAATGCTTGCCATGCAAGCATGAAGACCTGCTTTAGGATTCTCAGAAGTGGCATAAAAAGTCCATTGCATCAGGATAGATGTGTAATCCCATGCTTGAGTGATGGTTAATGAATGTAAAAAGAGCCTTTAGGTCTGCTGGCCAGATTAGTTTATCCAAATTGGTAAGCTCATGCATGGCTCACTGAGAGATGTTGTCTTCAGAGGAAAAATAAAAGGTGGAGAAAATAGAGAAAGAAAAGAAGTGGGCTGCAGCCCTTTGTTCATTTGTACTCCCTAACATTTACACGAACTTGTATATGTACTATCTACAGGTGCACAAACAAAGAAATATCACTTAAATTCATAGGCTTCAAATGTTGGGAACTTCTAGTTCATACCGTAGAGTTGTATTTTATTGTCTTTCATAAAATATAAACCCCTAGAAAAGGAATTCTTGCATGATTTATCCTCCCTCCCACATTCACAGATTTTGTTTGCTGAAACAGTATATGGATCAACCACGGTCTGGGGCCGTGTGAGTCTCAGTAAAGTTTATTGAAGACTGAGACATCCCATTATTGTACAGTGATTCTGAGAGGAGTCAGTTTATAGCATCCACAATACAGAAGAAAGGTGAGACTTGGAGAAGGTAAATACACTACCTAAGTGTCAAAAGCAAATGACAAGTTTGTTTGAATACGAGTGTCTTTATTCCAGTTATGTAGGTTGAACCATCACGTCAGTATGCAACCCCACACAGACAAACAATACATCACTCCAAACTGAACTTGAACCATAAATGAAAGTTTGTTCTAACTCCAGATGAATTTCAATTTTGTATCCCTAGTTAACTGATAAGAATGAAAACCCTGACTATAATCATAATTTTTGGCTTTCTTTCATTAATGTGAAATTGAAACCATTTTCCCTTCAGTCAGGCACGTTGAACAACACTGCAAAGCAGGTTGATCAAAAGGAGGGGAAAGCCAACAAATGCTAAAGATAATTCATTGCTCCAATAGGTGTCAAGGCAGGAATTCTGTGGGAGGTAGATTAATATTGAAAAGAATAGACTTGCGTCATATAAATATGAATGTTCTGAGCAGAGAGCTAACAGAGTATGTTGTCACAGTGACTGGTAATTGATGGAAGTAGGGACCTGTGCTTTGTCCTGCCACAGCAGAAACAGAATCTGAGCGGCCTTATTCACACGTAAATTGTGTTTAATGGTTTCTTGTTAATGTGTTCTATTTCTATAGTGAGAGTCCAGCCAAATTGTTAGAGAAACGCTTGTCAGTCCTATAATGCTATAAAGTCAACCTCTAATTGAAACAGACAAGAACTCACTTTTTGACCTTGAAGGCTGAAACTTAAATTTTAGCCTTCCTTCCTATCATCAGATATGAGAGAGAAACAGTGTTAAATTTTTAGCCTTTTATATTTTATACAATAACCTAATGGCACAAAGTAAAATGTGCAGATGGAAAATAAAATGAACCATCACATACCCACCAGCTTTCCTTCAGATAAAAGAGATTCTGATGAACTCCAAGTTGAATTCAAAAACTCAAGGTTTTTTACTTGCTATAGAACACTTAGAAAAGAGAAAGCCATATGGACGTCTAGTCTGTCATAACAAGAATGGCGAGTGAGTGTGTGTGTGGGGGGTGTTTATTCCAATCAGAAAAGATGCAGAGCATAGGACAGGGAGAAGTATACCTAGAAGCCATGACAGAATTATTCCACAAACATTTCAATAAGCACTAATTCGGCAGAATTAGTTTTATATTTATATGTCATTTTGTGGTAAATTCTAAAAGTCAGGTCACAGTTTTTTGATAAATGATGTTAATATTTGTGATCAACGTGTTGAAGGGACTATGCAGTTATGTAACTGAAATCATATTCAGGTGAATATGGATTATGCACATTTGAAAATTACGAGGTTACATCAGAAAGATCCACCCTCATTTCAAGAAGGCAAATGACTAATTGTACAGTCCACTCTACTATGTGTACTATGCCTGTAGCATGCGGTTCGCGAGTCTAGGGCAAGGGCCTGGATATTTAAACACACACACACAGACTGTGAGACAGTGACACAGGTCATCCTTGAAATAAGAATGCCCCCTTTATTGTGTTCCAGGGCAGCTTATATAGGGATCCTTAACTGATAGCCATGCCCCAGACAAACCCACCAGAAACCACTCTCCGGCCATCAGGAACTCTGAGGATCTTGTGCTCAGAGCAGCTGCAAACACAGGAAAACACGTTGTTTTGCTCAGAGCAGCTTCAAGCATAACAAGCTGTTTATAGGAAATTCATGGTCTGGGGGTCCACAGCCCCCAACAACTAATTGCATTCATATTCACTTGAACTTCAGAGTCAATCAGCCCAAAGCAAAATGAAATTTGTCTTCAGAGGGATTATGCTTTAATTAAAATATTATTTTTTGAAGATACAGTTTCTAAACCATCTTCGGTGCTGTCATTCACCATTTCCTGGACTGCCCATAGTATCCTCTCTGAATCAGATGGGTAGTAAGTCCCTCTTGATGGCACGTATCCAATTCTCTAACTGACTAAGATCTTTGTGATCCCATAGAATCCTCTCTGAATCAGATGTAAAGTCCCTCTTGATGGCACGTGTGTCTGATTCTCTAACTAAGATCTTTGTGATTCCATCATTTCCAGACACCTGGGCTTTCTCTCTCCCATACGCGGGGCTACGTCAATCTTACTTTGGCCAACAGAAAGCTCTTTGTGTGCTCACACTCATCCTTGCTTAGACTGAGTAGTGCTCCCCGGAGTGGAATCATTCCAAGTCCTCTTTCTATCCCCACTGGAAGCAATCTGTCCCTGTACTTCTTATTTCTATCACAGAACTCAGATTATGAATATATTGTTTTCTATTTTACTTTTTATTTTTACTTGACATAAGGGTCTTGGGAAGTTATAACATTGTGTACATAGCAATACAGAGTTAGACCCAGAATCCCCAAAACTCCCAGACTGATGTGCCCACACTAAAGATTTCTGTACCAGTAATGTGACCATTATGTGGCTTCTCCAAGTCAGTTTCATTATTGTAAAAGAATAATATTTACCACTCAAGGGTTTGAAGAGATAAAATAATGCAGAGAAACATTCACTGCTGTTAGCTATATTCATTACAAGACATTACATGGATGCTTGGATTCCATACTTGATTCTTCTATACACTGAAATCTGGTGCCCTGATGTTGACAGTATTAAGAAAGTAGACTTTTGGATGTGATTAGAATACTTGATGAATAGGATTCTTAGATATCAGGAATCTGAGAAGGGTTGTTTCTTCTCTCAGCCACGTGATGATACAATGATTAGATGGCTGTCTATGATCCGGGGATTAGCTCTCCTCAGAATCTCAGTCACCAGGAAAAGAGGTCTTGGTCTTGACCTTCTAAACTCTAGAATTGTGAGAAATAGAAGCTCACTCTTGCCTTTACCCAGCACGGTGTATCCTGCTACCCTTGCCTTTACCCAGCACAGTGGATCCTGCTACCCTCGCTGTTAACCAGCACAGTGGATCCTGCTACCCTCGCTGTTCCCCAGCACAGTGGATCCTGCTACCCTCGCTGTTCCCCAGCACAGTGGATCCTGCTGCAGCAGCGTGAGCTGAGTGAGACAACAATTTCTTAGTGTCATTCATTGTCAAAGAAAGGGGAGGTGTTCAATCTTGTAAACTGAGAGACTGAATTTATCAATGAAATTAAACCAATGCAAATAAATAAAATGGTCATTTGAGAAGGATTTTCCTTTTCGAAAGGCAGGAGGAGATGATTCAGTAGGCAAAGTGCTTGCTGAACCAATAAGAGGACCTGAGTTCAGTCTCTACCATCCACATAAATGGCTGGGTAATATGGTGGGACAGGAGGATCTCTGAGGAGATGGGACAGGAGGGTCTTCAGGAATCACTGCCAGCAGGCCTGGGTAAACTGGTGAACTTTAGGTTCAATGAGAGACCCTATCATAAAAAAAAGAGAGAAAGTCTGATTGAAGAAAATACCCAACATTGACCTCTGGCCTCTGCATGACTGTGAACATACATGCGTGCCTGTGTGTACACACCCACCCACACATATTCACAGAATTATATACTTACCACAGGACAAACAGAAATCAGTAAATCCTGTTATTAGGCTGGAGTTAGAAATGACCTTCAGTATTATGAAAACTTTTATTTCCTCTGTGTTTAGGAGACTGTAGGGAAAGCAGTTTCCTCTGTGTATAAGAGACTGTAGGGAAAGCTGTTTCCTCTGTGTATATAGGAGACTGTAGGGAAAGCTGTTTCCTCTGT
>PVIU01018120.1:0-39852 GCA_004026605.1 Ondatra zibethicus
GTGTGTAAGGAGTAACTTTTGGAGTTGCTGAACTGAGAAGATCCTGGACGTTCCTGAGTGATCCATTGTGTGGCAGGGCGGTGATACTGAGGAGGCGGCAGAGCAGGGGGTACAGATCTGTGGAGTTCATGGCTTCTTTTGTGAAATTCTTTCTGAAGGCAGGACCGTGGGCTAAAAATATTGGATGCATTTCTGCTAATGCATTATCATAACCATGGTTGCCTACTGTGAAGAGAAAACGCATGAATAAGTTAGCCAACCAGATGGCATTGAAATGGAAAGAATTATTGTACGGTCAAGTTCTGACCTCAAGTGCAAATTTTATCCCATTTGACTTTACAAAAATGACATCATCTTTTGTCATCTCTGCTGCTGTCAACCCCACAAATCACCTCAAGAAGTCAAAGGTCAAATGGTTACAAATCTTTCTTATGGTCTATCCTCCCTTAAACAGCAAAGAAGGAAGGGGACAGTGCAGAACTGGGTCAAGTCAAGGTGGGAAATGTGGGTGATGGTTGATTTTGTTTTTGTCTATGGTTAGTTGATGTTTAGCAAATACTTATAGGGTAGCTACAATGTCTAATCATTCTAAAGTAAGGTGGTGTCAGTCTTAACAGTAAAAGCAAACCCCATATCCCCAATAGAAAGTGAAAGCAATACATAAACACAAGACAGTACAGCATTCCATCCTTTAGTCACAGCTACGACCCACTACGAAAAACAGGTAAGAACGTGTAGGCATAGTGAGTTTGGACTTCCGTGGCTCAGATCAAGACACAGCTTAGTATTCTGTGCTTTAGTGTGGCTACAAATAAAAACTTAAGAGATAGTCTTCTGACATGCATACCCAGTGATTCCATTCAAAAGCAAAGGATTAGAACTGCTTATTAAAAACTGAATGGCTGGCTGACGTGGTATCAGAGCAACGGCATGGCAATGGTTACTGTGAAGGTGGTGACCTGTGAAAACTGACAGACTTTTAGTTAAGAGTAATAAAAATGACTCATGACTCCAGCTCTCTTACTTATCCTTGTTACAAGGAAATTCACAACAGCATCCAAATGTAGAAAATGAAAATTCAAGTCCACTCTCTGAAAGTCACTGATCTGTCATTTCAAAAGTAATTTGAAGTCTTCCTGTCAATCTGATCCACCTGCAGAAGTCATTCTAAATGACATAATTCTTTTCAATTTATTCAAGGAAGAATGAAGCTGGGCTTATGAGCCAGTAGCAAGTATCAGACAGGGTACTTTGCTCATCTGCTTAACTGATAATAATTGAAAAATACACCATTATACAATATTATCCATAATTGATTTAAGGGTGGTTGCCATCATTTCTGTGAGAAGTTGAGATCTAGATTCTAAGTCATATGAGAAAGCAGTAATAATTCTCTCATATAACATGTACCAGAGAACCAGATTTAAAAGTAAATCATGAAGAACAGGGACCCTGCTTTAATAATGGTAGTTGTTAAAATAAATGTTTAATTTAATGGGCAATCTTTAATAATGAGTACCCAAGGGAGATGGTTCTCAGATTCCACTGTGAATGAGACTCCTTGAGGCCACATAAAGACTGGGGGTTAGGCCACGTCCTCCCAGTGTCCAATTCAGCACATCTAGACTGGGCTCAAGGATGGACCTTTCCAGCCATTTCCAGCTGATCTAGATACTGTTGTGCCAAGGGATGCCCTTTGAGAACGCCTGCCTTTGGACTCAGTAACTTGTAGAATCCTGGCAGAAAAGGACCATAGTAGCAGCCTATCCATTGGCTAAATGAGCATAATGTAATCGAAACAGAGTCACTGAGGTTTTTCTATCAAAAAATAAATATGAGCAGCCCACTGAGCAATTGCAGTTCACAGAACCAAAGTCTTACACCTCCCTAAATGGATGTTAACTTTAAAAAAAAGAAGAAGAAGAATAAAAAAGATCAGTAGACCTTTTCTGAGTGACTGCTTAGACCTGCAGAGTTAACAAACGGAACAAATGAAGGTACAAATGATTCCCATGGCACAGCCTCCCCAGCTTCCTTGATGTGATCAAATAGTGATTTACAGATTATCTGTGGTTACAAATGCTCAGCAACCAGAATGTGTAGCTGTACATATCTGCTGTTAGGAGTCACAGATACACCACCATTACATGGCCATGCAACTACTTTGCTTTCAGTCACCGAACAGGGCAGCAACTCAATTCTAACGAAATCGACATTTTTATACACTTTTCTCCCAGAGTTGGGGATCAAGCCCAGGGCCTTACATAGGCTCGGCAAGCATGTCTGCCACCAAGCTCTGTCCTCAACCTTGTGTGTCTCATGTATATATCTTAAGAAACATTTCTAGCAGAGTATTGATACAACACAGATCCTTCAACAGTAACAGAGTTAAAAAAAACATCAGCAAGTAAACTGCTGTATTATCCACAGCCTCCAAGTTAGCAAGAAACGGTGCAGAATGGGAAGAAATACGATAACATACTCACACAGGAAATCATCTGACTTATTCTGCAAAATATACCACCCTTCATCGGCCACTGCTACGATTGGCTGAACTCGATCATTGTGCTTGTAATGCCATCGTTCTGGAATTTCCTCCTTTTTGTAGACTGTTAGATTAGGATGGGCACCGGCCAGCGCATCATAGACTTCATCGAATTTCCCTATGGAGGAAGGAAGAGAGAGGTTCCCAGAACAAGACTCACATTCCTGCAGACACAGGAGACTCCCAGCTGATGAAAAGGGCTAGGAGGGCAAGCACAAGGCAACGGAGGAGCCACGTGTGGTTGGACTGCACAGCAGGAAGAATCTTGAGGGGAAAATAGCAATGGCTACCCCTCTAACATTAACATATTCTCTTACAGAATAAAGGGCCTTTAAGAGAAGCAGGAATCCCTACTTTCTGAAGACTTAAACATGCAGACAGATGTATACACATCATCTGTATTATAGACGCTACCAAATACCAAAGTTTTGTGAAACCCAAATGAGAACATGGCTTAGACTAAACACGTGGCAGTCAGTCACTACAGATGTAGGGACAGAATCTCTAGAGAAGAGCATGGTATGTGGAGGTGACAGGGAGAGGATGATCAGAGGTGGCAAGCAGCCTGACAAATGGAAAGGCCCCCAGTATACTGGGGGAATTGGAGAATACCCCAGAATTTCCAATGTACCACACCTCACCACTATTTTTAACTTTGGTTCATCAAATCCATTTGTCCTCTGTCACTCTAGTCCCCACACCTCAACAAGAGAAAACCACAATAGCACTCCAGTGCCTAAGGGAATCTGATGGATTGATAAAACCTATGAGTTGCAAAAATGTGTATACAGGCACACATGCATACTTCCACGTGGCTACTTAATAGATTCTCCTTAGCTCCTCTGAGAGCACACAATTCCCACTGGTGAGGTAGCACAGCTTTTCAAAATCCATTCTCTCCCTTGATACTTAAGTCCAGCCCTCCAAAGTGCTACAGTTCCATTCAGAAAGGCGGGCCTTGCACGTTCAGCTACACATTTTGCGACTTCTGGATATTAAAGGTTTACCTATCTTTAAAATGTAGCCAACACTGAGGATTTTTACAAAGAATGCAAGGTACTGTTAAAATTTGCTGACCAAAATGAAAATAAGCCCGAGATTGACAAACACACTTTCTCTTTCTTATTCTCTATTGCTTCTCTATTAAAGGGGTCTTTATTAAGGGTCTATTGATGGTCACAGGCTTCCAAGAGATGACTGTAATTATATTCAAAGGCCATATCCATTTCTCCTGAGAAGGGGGGGTCATATTTTTTTTATCATACTTTGTGATTCTAAAATGCTTAAAACCTATAGCCCAAGTGTTAGTATTTTAGGTGGGGGAATTATACTCTGAGAAAAGAGATCTTTGCTTTCGAAGCCTAAGGACTAAATCTTAGTACACTGTCAGGACACAAACAAGTGCACTGACTTTCAGAAGGACAGAAGCTTAAATGCTGGGCGCGTGCAGTACTAGGCTCGGACCGGTGTGAGGTCAGACTTGCCTTCTTTTGGCAGGATGGCAGCTACAGGCGAGTGGTCAATCAGGGTATAGTGGTCTTTATCCAGATAGCGGTCCAGTTCTATCACCCTCTGCTTAGAGCACTGGGTCATTCCATGATCGCTCGTGACGATTAGGTTCACATTATTCCATAACTTGGCCTTTTTCAGCATTTTTATCAGATACCCTAACTTGTAGTCGACGTCTGAAATGACAGGCCCCATGAGAGGACTGTCAGGTCCCACATCATGGCCTGTGTCGTCAGGTTCTTCCCAGTAGAGAAGACCGAGGTTGATGGGGTCTTTGGCTGTAAACCATTCAATGATTTTGGCAACTCTGTCTTCAAAGGACACAGACTCATTGTAAGGTAGGTAGTAGGTAGGGAAAGTCTCATGGATCTTTACGTCTGCTCCCGGCCACATGGCTGCCCCACTAGCATGCCCTGCCTTTTGGTTGGTAATCCATATGGGTGTGGCTTCTTCCCAAAACTCAGAATCATAAATGTTCATGTGCTCCAAAGAGAAAGATTTGTTCAGAATGGGATCAAACATGTCATTTGCAACAATCCCATGATTCTCTGCAAAGAGACCAGTGACCAGAGTGTAATGGTTAGGGTAGGTCTTCGTGATAAAGACATTAGTGACCTGCTTCACATGAACACCGTATTTCATGATATAATGAAAATGAGGTGTCGGAACTTTATATAAGTAATCCCAGCGGAATCCATCAAAGGAAACCACTAGAACCTTCTGCTGTTCTGGCTGGAGAGAAAATGTAGTTGAATGAGTTAGGGCAGCCAGTGTGCAAGACAGCACGAGAAACTTTGGAATCATTTTCAGAGTCTTGATCAGCTCAGCATGAGGTAATCTGTAGAACAAATATAGAGAAGTTAATGGTAACAACTGGGATTTGTACATTTTCTTCCAAACTGAGTAGTAGTGTTAGCGATCCAGTTTACATCATGAGTCACAGCCTGGAAAAATTGTGATGCAGAACTCCACTTGACAACAGGACACCAGGGCCAAAAAGCTTACATGCCATTTAAAAGAATAAAACAAAAACTTTTCACTTTCCACTAAACCATCAAAATATATTCCTTAAAGAAATCATTTAAATGGGCTCCACAGTGACATTTAAAAAGATGATTGGCATATATGACTTTCAGAGACACTTTCAGAATGATCTAGAATGCTTTCAAATTTTTATTACATTTTTATTTGGTGTGTGTGTGTGTGTGTGTGTGTGTGTGTGTGTGTGTGTGTGTGTGTGTGTGTGTGATGCATTTATACACATGTAAGCCATAATGTGCCTGTGGAAATCAGAGAACAACTTCTGAGAGTTACTTCTCTCCCTCTACTATGAGGGCCCTTGGGAGTGAACTCAGGTTGTCAGGTTTATCTGCAAGCACCTGACCTGTTGAGCCATCTTACATGCCCAACCCAGAATTCTGTCCAGAAACTTTTATATAGTTAAGGGACTCCTGACTTTATTATCAATAGGATAAATACAGAAACTAAGCAACAGAAAATACTATTAACTTATTCAATAGTAGTATTCACACACACACACACATATATAAAATATACATTTTCATAGTCAACCCCTATGCTTGAATCTTCTGTCTTAAAAGATATTTTTATAAAGAGAAAAGTGACAAAAAATGGTTTCTTTTTGTTTGGTTGTTTTTTGTTTTGTTTTGTTTTGTTTTGTTTTCAGACAGGGTTTCTTGGTGTAGCCCTGGCTGTCCTGGAACTCTTAGGTTATCAATCAGGCTGGCCTCGAACCCAGAGATCCACCTGCCTCTGTGCGCCAAGTGCGGGGATTAAAGGCTTGCTCCACCACTGCCCAACTAAACATGGTTTCTTGAATGAAATAAAATTTGTGGTTTTCAACTATATTTAGAAAATGTATTCTATATTCATTTGTTAACATTCAAATCTTAGGGTTCTGTGCACTGTACGAACAGATTCTAAACTAAGTATAAACAGAAGCGTACTTCTCAAATTCGATCCTGGTTACAATCAGTCAGCAGTTAATCTTATCAATAAAGTGCATCGAGAAACCATTTCCGAAGGTTCAATTTCTTTGAATCCACATTTGTTTTTCTTTAACATTTGCACGTTTCTTAAAAGTTAGTGCAAAGAAGAAGCATGGCTAAATGATCCTGTGCAAATCTTACCAGTTCTCATCAGGCTGGGACACGGAGGAGCACCTTATACTTTTCTCTCCATGAACCACGAAGAACTCTGACCACATTTCATGCAAAGAAATCTCTAATATTCAGCTTTAGCATCTTCCTAATTCAAATACAGTGAAGACACTATCATAACTCAGAAGAGGCCCGGTCTTGCCCTGCTGTATTCTAGACTGAGGTGAATGTAACCTGTGTGGCATATTGGCTTTGCTTGCCTGAGCTGTATACCAATGACACATAGAAGCTTAAGGTAAGATTTGATTTTTGTTTTGTGCTTTGGTTTTTCAATACAAGGTTTCTCTGTGTAGTCTTGGCTGTCCTGGAACTCACTTTGTAGACCAACAGGCTGGCCTTGAACTCCCAAGGATCTGCCTGCCTCTGCCTCCCAAGGGCTGGGATTAAAGGCGTGCGCCACCACTGCCAGACTAAGATTTGTTTTGTTTTTAACTATAATTTCACCTAAACTTGAAACTCTTTTAAACACTGGTCTCAACACAATGGTTCCAAACATAAATTTAATATAGTATCATGAATACCACTCATTTTTTTCCAATTCTGGAAGCAACATTAATGACGGCTACAATGGGGGAGTTAATTGTATGCAGGATATTGCAAGTATCCTGACTAACCTTTGTGACCAATCCCGGTTCCATCCCCCATTTCTTTCCCCTAGTTTTTTCTCTCATACCACTAACACGAGGAAAACTTATTATCAACCAAATATAATTTTACGCCAAGAAAGAATCAATTGCACGGAACATCTGACTTTCATCTATTTTAGGAAACTCAGTTAACTGCAGTAAATAGAAGAAAACTGTTTTCCTGGGGCAAACTGAGCTGAGAAGACATGAAGTGCTGTCTAAAGCTCAGAAATGTTTGTCAATAAAAACCAACATAAATACGTCGGTGACATAGCGCAGGTGGGGGTGGGGATGAGAAAAAAGGACAGATCTCTTTCTTTTCTATGCTGAAAACAAAGCCCTGAAAACCTAGTCTAGAACTGGATGCAAATCACGCTGGCCTTCCCAGTACTTCCTTGCCCCAGCTTCCCCCACCCCCACAGCCTGTGCAATCAAGAGCACCAATCAAAGGGCAGAGGGCAGGGAAGAGGAGTGGGCTTATATAAAGGTGTTCAGGGGTGGGGTAGGTGCACTGGCTCTTCACCATCGGGGTTACTAGGCCTCCCCGCCTCCAGCCCCCGGACTGGTGATAGCCCCAGTGTGGGCCTCGGGAGGGAGGCCACTCATTCCCGGGGACTCACCCGCGCTGTGGTCGGTGGGTTCCGGAGCGTTAGGGGCGGGGAGCTGGCCGGGAGCAAGGGACACCGGCGGATCCCTGATCCCGTAGGCTCACCTGCACGGAGCCCCAGCGCGGAGCACCTGACCCGTCGCCGCCCACCCCGTTACTGGACCGCCATTGGCTCCCTCAGGCTTGTCGTTCTACCCGAGCAAAATATCCGCCCCTAAGAGTAGCTGTGCTGCCTGTCAATCAGTAGAAGCGGGGGCGGGCGCTGCCTAGGTTTGGAGGAGGGGGACCTGGTGGCTAGGCTCCGAGAAAGCCTGTCACTTGGAACTGTTCTATTAGGCCCGTTACCTCAGCGATACTGAGGGACCGTAATGTGCTATCCCAGTGGTTGGTAGTCTGAAACTCATGTTTGTTACATCCACTTTTGTTCTATCATTTGTCCTGAGTTTTCTTCTCCCTTTATCATAAACTGGTGACATCATTCCGTAGGTTTTCATTGGAGGAGGGTCACCAGAATATCTAAGAATTGTCATGAGATGAAGTTTATTGTTTGAGACAAGATCTCGTTTTGCTCAGGCTGGCCTGGAGCTCAGTTTGTAGGCCAGGATGGCCTCGGACCTAAGACCTTCTTGCCCGTCCTCCTAAATGCTGGGGTTTACAGATGTGCACACCATACCTGGTTTTATGAGGCTCTGGGGATTGAACCTAGGTTTTCCTGGATGCCAGTTGAGTACTCCATCAACCGAGCTATATCCCTAGCCCTCATTAATTCTTTTGTTCACGAATAGCTGGTGTCAAGTAATTTGTCTGCAAAAGGCTTGGGGAATCTAGTCAGCTCTGTAACTCTGTAGTTGCAGAGTTTGCCTTTCAGACTACCCAAGTCATAACCCCCCGAAAGCTCCAGTTAAATCAAGCCAGGCTCGGTTGGATCAATTTACTCTGGGAGGAAAGCAGAACTGTCTGGATGGTTGCCGGGCTCCGATGCTGCTGTGTCCACAGTGCGTTAAACCTGTCATTTCAGGAAGGCACCCACATTTCTGGTTTGTTAGTGATTCACTATCTTCTTTTTCTTTTATTGTGGCGAACTAACTTTTAAAATGTAATTAATGATAGTTCAAGACCTGAAAGGGTGTAGTCAGGGTCCTGATTTGTCTACTTGAGTCAAATTATACAAGCCATATATGATGGCGATGACGACATGCCACTCTGGGAGACTGGGTCTAGCTCCCCCGTTTCCCTACCCTAGTGCAGTCTAATTAGATAGGATTCTAAGTCTGTCTGTGATAGGCAGTGCTATAGCCCAATTGTCACAACTGAAGTCTCAACATTTAATCAGCTGGTAAGGGAAGGATGCAAGCATCCACAACAGTGACCTTGGTCTCAGGAGCAAATATCCTCTGTTTCATGTGCTGGAGTTGTGAAGTTCGTAGCCGTGTTCTGCTGTTCTTTTAAATGAGTTGAGCATTTTGGTCTTAGCCTTTGGTGTATGAAGGGACAGTGGCTACCTGCTAAGTTGGGCAGCAGCACCCCGAAGGGCATTTGGGCTCTGCCATAGTTTCCACACGTGGGATGTGGGATGGAGACTAAGAGGGAGGTTGTTTCTGTGTGCAAGCTGACCCAAGACCGTGAAGGTGCACAAGTTGTTCCAAAGCCCTAAGCCCTGACCTTTGATATTGTTCAAAGTTGGAAGGAGGCAGTTCAATCTCATAGTCCTTATCTCTCCAGTCCAATAAGCCAATTCTGTGGTTGCTCAAAACAAAGAACACCCTATGCTCATCACAGAGCAGGTGTGAGAATGGGCCTGTCTTCATGTGGGTCATTGGATATCGCAGGCTCTGCTCAAATAATAAGCTGCCTCACTCTGCAAACTTTTATGGCAGTCATGATTGCTTCCATGGGCTGCACTTGTAAAATTGCACAGTATAGTTGCTAACCGTAGCTCATAACACAGACGACGACTCACAAGGGGCTCAGTGAGCTCAGGTACCACTTCTAGATCGCCATATAATAATGTCTAGTGATCAACTGGTAAGCTTGCAATGTAACTTCCATTGCTAGTGGGTGGAGTCTTGCTCAAATAAGGAATGATTGTCCCTTCTTACGGATGGACTTCCTGCTTCCACAGCTGTGCTCTGCCAGTTGTCTGTCCCTGCCACAATAGTTATTCAGCGAGTTATGTCAGGATGAGCTCTAAGGGTTCTTTTATTTCAGCTGAATTAGCAGAATAACGGAGCTAGGAGTATGCATGTGTCTGACCGTAGAGCAACAAAAGGCTCTTGTTTCACAGGTTTGGGGTGGGGAGGTCCCTCTACCTTTTAAGGACTCAAGAGAAATCTAACAAGGAGTTGAGGGTTAGACCATTCTCTTCCTCTGGGTCTGTAAGAATATTGTGCTGACATTGGAATAATCAGTACTTTATTATTTGCTAACTGAACCACGGAAATAGTTTTTTTTAAACTAGAATTTATGATAAGAACGAACAAATTATTTAACAATTTTTAAATCATAGGATTGGAGAGGTAAATTAACAGGAGCTTGCTGCTGAGTTGGCTCCTAACACCCATGGTTGTCAGGAAGTTGTACTGGCTGGTTTTATGTCATCCTGACACATCCATTTTGAAAGAGGAAACCTCAATTAAGAAATACTCCTACCAGATTAGCCCATGGGCAAGCCTCTGAGGCATTTTCTTGATTGACATAGATACATGAGGGTCTAGCTCTCTGTGGGTGGTACCCCTACCTGGGCTGGTGGTCCTGAATGCTTTGAGAAGACAGCTGAGGAAGCCTTGGGGAGCAAGCCAGGAACCAATAAGCGGCCCTTCTTACTATAAATTGGCGCTCCTATGTGGTTGACTAAATTCACATAAAACCTTAGCGGTCTTGGAAAGGAATTCTAGACACTAAAAAACAAAGTTTAGCCACATTTATTTTCCCCCAAATGGGCTTTGCTTGCTAGGTGCATGCTGTGGCTCCCTTAAGATAGTTTTTTCTGATTCAGCAGTAGCAGAAAAGAAGCTGCAATTTTGAAATGCCACTTTCTGGGCCATAATGCCAATGCAAACTCTGACTCTTTCTGGAGGTCTGGTTATGGAGCATTTAAATGAGGTTTGTGAACAGAGTGCTACAACTTGCTTAATGGCAACATAGACCCGCTGTGTGCCTAAAAATGGGGCTGTGAGCATGGCTCTCAGAGGCAGCAAACAGCTCTGCCATGCTGGACTGGGTGGAGCAAGCAGGAAGTGCTGTAAATCCCCTAGCAATGACGCCGCTTAAGTTCATAAGAAGGGCTTAGCATTTTAAGAAGTGCTTTTGGTCAGAAAAGGATTTCAGATATGCAATAAAGACAAATACAGATAAAAAAAAAAAGACCTCTGAATGGGTCACAGTGTACATGGTCTGGGGAGAGAGAAGAAAAGGAGTATAGAGAGTTATAAAAAGAAATAAATTGTTAGAAAATAAAATTAAATCTTTAAAGAGACAGAGCATAGACAGTCAGCTTAAAAGAAGAAAAAATAATAAGCCACATAAAGATGGAAAATACACAGAGTCTGGATTATGTATGTTATTGTGTTTTCTTTGAATTTTTTGACTGTGAAGAAGTAGTCAACATATATACTTTAAAGGTATCTTATTTTCAAAATTTGGGTATAAGGATATGTTGGTTTGGAAAGAGGTTTTTCTTTTGTTTCCACAGAGGATGAGAACCTGTGGAATCCTTCCAGACTAATGTGGTTTGATGCACCAAAATACCCTGAAAGGTTGCTGTGACCACCTCCTCCCACCCCCACCAAAATTTCTTTGACCCAGTAAATAGCAGGAAGCAGTTTGGAGAAGAACTATGCTCATATTCCCAAATATTGTTTATAAATGTTTCTTTACATTTAAAGAGGATATGCTGTAGAGATTTACATTGGTATGGATCTTCCTCTATTGATACAAATTTAAGGCCAATCTTGTTATATGTATATTTCTGCCCTTGATTAAGGTATTGTGTTTGTGTAGCTCATTTAAAAATGTAATGTATAATTAAGAAATATAGGTTAATAGATAATCATCTATAATAGTCAATCTTGTAGTCAGTCATGTTAGTTAGATTTTCTAGATGTACAGAGATGTATTTCAGATGGATAGGCATTCTTCAAACCTTTCGAAGACTACAGAATATGGCATTTAACATATTTTAAGAATTTAGGACTTTTCATGCCCGTGAGAAACATCTGCTCCAGGCAGCACCAATATACTTCAAGAGAAAGATGGGCATCATAGAAGCTTCTTATGGAGTTTGTTAGTCATTTGGGCAAGAAACTGCTCTTGCCTGGACTGTTTGATGAACTGGACAAGCAGGACCCACAGAGAAATAACTGCTGAACTTGCCTAAAGGTGAGACGATCCTTCAGGGTTCCTGCTTCATGAAAGAGTCTGCTAGATATTCTGGAAGACACAGAAAAATGTGACTGGCAAACTGACAATAAAGGCAGAATTGCCTTTGAAATTTCCTGCATCATGGAAAAGTCTGCTGGATACTATGGGCCTGTAGGCTGAAGATGGATGCCCCATTGGTACAGAAGAATTTTTTGGGTGACTATCCAGGCTGTGATATGTCTCTGTCATTTCTAGAGTTTTGGAAGTTGCTACAATGCACTTCTGTTTACTTAGGTAATATTATATATCCTTCTGTAGTCTTTGATTATTGAAGAATAGATAGAAAGTTGATATAAACTATAATTCTTGCTTGATCACTGTTTTGTTATATGTAATATTACTATGCTAAAGTTAAAACCTTCCTTTTTATTTAAACAGAAAGGAGGAGGTGATGTGGTATTCTCCTCTGTATCCTGTGATTACCATTAATGAATAAAAACTGCTTTGGCCCTATAGCAGGGCAGAACTTACTTAGGCAGGGAAAACTAAACTGAATGCTGGGAGAAAGAAAGGCAAAGTCAGAGAGAAGCTATGGGACCCCTGCCGGAAACAGACATGCTGAAACTTTGCTGGTAGGCCATGACCTCGTGGTGATACACAGATTAATGGAGATGGGTTAAATTAAGATGTAAGAGTTAGCCAATAAGAAGCTAGAGCCAGTGGGCCAAGCAGGGATTTAATCAATATACTTTCTATGTGATTATTTCGGGAGTCTGGGCAGCTGGGAAACAAACAAGCAGCTCCTTACAACAGCATTCCTCCATGACTTCGTCTCTAGTTCCTGCCTTGAGTCCCTGCCCTGACTTCCTTCAATGACAGACTGTGGTATGGAATTGTAAGCTGAAATAAACTCTTTCCCTCCTAAGCTGATTTGGTCATGCAATAGAAACCCTAAATCAGTGACTCACAACTGCCTGCAATTCCAGCTTCAGGGGGCCTCCAATGCCCTCTGCTGGCCCTCTTGGGTGAGCACACAAATAAAAATAAAAACAAACCAAAAAAAAAAAATCAAAGCAAATAAATAAATAAAATAAACCCAACAACATTAGGGTTGCATTTCAGTTCACCTGCTCCCTTCCAAAATGCAAAAACAAAACAAAACACCACCAGAAAACCAAAACCCTAGAATAAACTCCATTTCTTAATCCTTCACAGAACATTCTGTTACATGTATTCAATAAGCAGAAGTACTCACTTGGATTCAAAGGCTCCAGGAAGTTCCTAAAACTGACCAAATATCATGGAGCCCCCTGCTCCCAAATGTATGTAAGCAGTAAGGAGTGGAGAGACACTTTTGGACCAGCTGAGCTGACTGAAGAAGCCCCTCAACTGTTGGTCCTCCTGCAGGTTGTGCAGTGTGCACTAGGGATCCAGCTTTCACTGGCTATTACCCATGATGGGGTGACCTTGGTGATGCAGCTGTCTTTGGGGCAGTTCTGCTCCTGTGAGTAACCTCTTGTAATTAACTCCAGAACATCTCATTCAAAGAGCTGGACCATGGTGGTATCCTTGCTCAGATTATCTTGTTGGTTTCCTGGTTTGGGTGAGGAGATGTTTGTCCACATCTGAGGAATCATGGTCCACAACATCATGAGACTCCATTTCTTAATCCTTCACAGAACATTCTGTTACATGTATTCAATAAGCAGAAGTACTCACTTGGATTCAAAGGCTCCAGGAAGTTCCTAAAACTGACCAAATATCATGGAGCCCCCTGCTCCCAAATGTATGTAAGCAGTAAGGAGTGGAGAGACACTTTTGGACCAGCTGAGCTGACTGAAGAGTTGCAGGAGTCGGCCAGCTCCTAAAAGTTGACCTTTGATTTCCATACACAAACTGTGACCATCCCCTTCCTCCCTACCCCACCCAATAAATAATTACAATGCTAAAAAATAAAAGTTCTAGGCCAGCATAAACTTCAAAGGGGTACCCTGGTTAATCCCAATAGGTGGTAGAGGTAACTGGTTACAGGGCCATGCTCCCTGCAGAGGAAGGGTTGATTGCCTTTGCCTCTTTCACATATGCCCAGTCTTTGCCTCCACCATCTCATGGTATTCTCTAGAGTCTCTTGTGACATCACACGGCTTCCTTCTAGAATGGCAGCCATGAGAATTAAGGTCCACTGCAAGCTAGTACCACTTCCTCTAGACTCAATGACGTATGCAAAGACCAAGTTCCATATAAGGGCACAATTTGAGATTCTGGTAAATGTGAATTTTTGACAGGACAAAACCAAGTACATTTAGTTAGCAGAGGGTTCATTTTACAGTTCAGTTGAGAGAGATTTTTAGAAAATCAAAACTCTAACATTTGAAACTATCTGAAATCAAAGAAACTGATAACATCTAGTGAGGGACAGCACCAGGAACTGTCACATGCAGCTTAGGGGAATGGTTCCTCCACTACAGAAAAAAGTTTGCAAATGTCTTAGGAGGTTGAATGTGGAGTTGCCAGTTCTGGGTATTTACTTGAGAAAAAGGAAAGCAGATGCTCACTGGAAAGCAAACATATTTTTATAGCAATTTTACTGGTAAAATCTAAAACCAATGCAGCTATCTCAACTTGTAAATTAATAAATTGTGATCTGTCCATAAATGGAATACTCCTCAGAAATAAGAAATAAAATCTGATGGCAATATAGTTGAATATCAAAAGCACTATGCTAAGCCAAAGAGGCCAGATGCAAACAGTGACATACTGCACAATCTCATTTACATAACACTCTAGAAAAGGCAAGAAAATGGTGGGAGAAATCACAGTCCTTATTGTTAGGAGCTGGGAGCTGGGAAAGGGGCTGGCTGTATAGCTAATGCTGAGAGCTTCTTGGGGTGGGGTTTGGTTTGAAATGGTGTGTACACGACTATGTCAACTTGTCAGAGTCATACACTATGTGAATGAAAATGAGAATATTTTCTATGGAAAGTCTGCTTCAGGGAACATTAGTACCACAAGCCCCCCTCCCCCAACTCAGTCCCCCACCAGGAAGTAGTCCTGCTGGTGTTTGACTTGCAATGTTATTTTTCTCTGTGATTAAGGGTATATGAATCCAGTCTGTAGGATTGAGAGCAGACTACCTGAGCAGAAATTCCTTGGGGACACTGCTCTGTTGGCTTTGGGGATTTTTGTGTGGAATATTATTTTAAGGCAAAGAGGTGTTACATTTGTTTATGCTGCAGAATATTACTTTAACTGTGTAAAGGTGTGTTTCTTTTGTTTATGCTGCATTTGTTTTAATTAACAATGTAAGAATGTGTGTTTAATTATGAAAAGATGTATTACGTTTGCTTCACATTGCCTGCCTAAGGCACCTGATTGGTCTAATAAACAGCTGACAAGCCAGTAGCTAGGCAGAGAAAGGATAGGTGGGGCAAGCAGGCAGTGAGAATCGATAGGAGTAGAAACCTAGGTTCAAAAAAAGGGGGAGAGAAGAGGAAGAACAAGAGAAGGAGGAAAGAACAAGGGACATGCCCATGGCAAGAAGCCAGGCAGACGCCAGCCATCCAGATACAGAGAAGCAGACAGAGAGTAAGACATACATAAAGTAAAAAAAAGGTAATAAGCCCCGAGACAAAACATACTTGAAGAGAAACAGGTTATAAGAGCTAGCAAGAAATGAACTAAGCTAAACCGAGCATTCAAAACTAATAATAAGTCTCTGTGTCATGATTTGGGAGCTGGTTGTTGACACAAAAGAAAAAGCCCGGTACAGGGGTTCTCTAGCCTCTTGAACTCTAGAAGCTATATAGAATAAGAAATATGTTTTAGGCTGTAGATAAATATCTACTTAGTATCAATAAAAAATCTAGGAAATATTAGTGCAGAGTGAAGGAACACTCTGCCTGTTTGTGTGTTTGTGTGTTTTGAGGTGGGAACTTGCTGGATAGCTCAAGTTGGTTTCAAACTCATGACAATCCTCCTGCATCCTCCTCTTCAGTGCTGGGTTTGAAGGCATAAATCACCATGCCTGCCTGATTTTGAAGCCCGTTCCATAGCCATTTTTTTTCCCTCAGAAGAAGCCAAATACAAACCTGCTCATGATTTGGGAACACAGGCAGGAAGAAAGTTATCAAAGCCACCTTCCCACCTCCCTTGAAGAACGTGTCACTTTCCCTGGATGCTTACAAGTCTAAGCTCACTGTGAGGCTGAAAGCCCTGGGCATTGTTGTGGGAGGATCCCAGATCTTAGGAGGCCTTGAGACCTTAGCGCAACTGACTCCATGATGGAAGTTCCACTCAGGCTGTAAAACTCAGTCCATAGACAGCACCACCTGCCAAAACTAAAAGAACCTAACCCATCAAACTCCATATAGTTCGGGGAAAGTTTGTAATGTACTAACCCTGCTTTTTGGCTTCTGGGGTACTGCTTCTGGCTAACTGTTCTTGTTAGCTAAGTAGGTCAGCCCAGAACATGGTTTTTGTACTTAAAAGCTCACCCCGAGAAAGGCTCAGTGCTACACTGGGATCCCGATGACCCAGTGTAGTTGCCCACCAGCTACTAAAGACTTTCTATTGACGTACACCCATGTCTGAATGGTCTTCTCTGGTGAGGAGCCCACAACAGTTGTCATCTATGGATTCACTTCAGCGTGGAGAACCCCAGACTACTGTTTCCCTCTCACACTTTTCTGGCTCAGGCATTTGAACTACAAATGTGTACACAAACAATCAGCTGTCCTGTGGTTCAAGGCTGCAGAACTCATTGCTCAGTGTTTAACTTTGTGAGCAGGAAAGGCAGGCAAGGGTATTTTAACACTGTCCTCTCCACCAGTTCCTTGAGAACATATTTCTTTGTGTCCTGCACCATCAAGCATTGTGGACAACCCTTGTGTGAGGCTATGGGAAAGCAGGTGAAAGAAAACAGGACAGAACTTCAAAGTCTAGATCTAAGAACATCCTCTTGAGAAGTCCCTAACTTTAGAATGGAGCCCCTTTTCTACTAGACGGGCAGACAAACAGAATAGGATTAATTTCCGTCTCTTCACCTGATCCCTCAAATTCTCATTACTAAAGACTCGGGCCACCTAATTGTATTGGCGAGGGGTCACCAAAGGAATAGAGGCAGTGCTGCATAAGCTGATTAGATTACTGTGGGTGTTAGCTCGCATCACTATGGATTTTAGATCTACAAGAGTCCCACAGTACACCAGCTACAAGCTAGAGAATCAGAAAGTCAGTGGCATAACTCAGTCCAAAGACATAAGAACCAGAGAAGCCAACAGTGTAGTAATTCCCTGCCTGAGCTCTAAGGCCTCAGAGCCAGTGTGGGGGTTGGGTGCTGACTATTGTTGCATGTTTCAGAGCCTAAAGAGTTGAGAATCGGTAGGTCCAATGTCCAATGTTAGGAGAAGATGGCTGTCATGCTCAAAAAGACAGGGATGAGAGAGGGGTCTAGTGGGAATTTCACCCTTCAGCCTTTCTGTTCTCTTTGGGTCTTTGACAGGTTGGAAGGCAACCCCATCAGTGACCTCTCACCCAGACACCCACATGGATACACCCAGAGGGTTTCACCAGCTATTTGAGCACTCCTTAGCTTAGTCAAATGACCCATAGAATCAACCATTATATCGATAATGTCTGTTAGACTGGAGGTTTGGGGACAAAAAAATTTCCCACCCATGCCCCACCATCACTCCCTACCCCAGCCAGAAGCCAGTGCTTGCAGAAGTCAGCAAACAGGACAAAGAGTTTCCTGCCAGAAGCCTGCACCTACAAAACCCCACACAAATCCTGGACAAAGCGGACACTTAGTTCCAGATTCTAAAGTAACCGCTGGACTCAGGACACATCTACCGGGCCCCCAAACCCAGGCAATTCCCCCCTCCCGGTTTAGCAGTGCGACTTCACGAAACTACAGTGAGACTGTGAACTTGTATGGGAGCAGCTAATCCCTAAATGAACCTGACTTTTACTTCTTAATTCGGCTCAATTGGGTTTATTGCAGCGACTGTGGCATCCTCCAGAATTCTGGCTGTGCAGCCCTGTGCTTCGCCTTTCATGCTATCTCGGTCTCCCTCTTCCCCCTTCTCCTCTTCATGCTGTTGTGTACTATATGAAGAATGACTTTCCCAGCTCCTATGATGAAAGATACTTTATGGTATTCAATTTCCTGTACGGGGTCTGAGCAGCATTGACGAGACATCCAGTGATGCGCTTTGTAGCCTGGAGCTGGCTGCAGAGATTTTTATGTCTTATAAATGGTATCAGATAAAGCCTCTGACATTCCAGATAATGGCTAGGTGACCCTGTTAGAACACTGTGTACACTCAAGTGATAATTTACCTCTCTCGCTATCAGACAGAAAAGCCAAATAAGCAGGGCTAACCTCGTTCCAGCATTCTTACCTCTTCTATTCATTTGTCCCTAAATTTTCTGAGCAATTCTAAGGTGCTGTACATCACATTTACTGTTTATGCCCATCTTACCTTAGTGATACTGGGAAGGAAGCTAAGCCCAGAGCAAAGCAGAGATGAAATTTGCCCACATGTAAAGGGGTGAGTTATCCTCGGGAGGCAATGACTCGGTAGAAAATAGGACAGCCCATGGGAACTATCTGACAAGAAACAAGAGTTGGGTGAGACTGCATTTGGATTAACTCCAGTGTGGGGAATGTGGATCCTTGCCCTTCCTTCTCTTCTATGCTAGCTCCTTGACAGACTTAGAAGGTGTCACCCCTAAAGAAACCTGCTACTGAAATACCCCCTGATGGACACTTGGGGTCCCCATATGACCTGATGGGAGCCACGGATGGCTCTCCATTCTTGTTCCCTGCCCGACAGCATTCTTAGACCTGGTATGAGACAGGGCAACATCGCACTGGGGGAGCTGTTTACACATCCAGCCACACCGGAAGAAAATTGTATCAAACACTTAAGCAATCTTATTTACTTACTGACTTCTTCTGATGGCCTAATAAAGTGGTTAATATCATTAGCTCTCATTTTACACCTGAAGAAACAGGCCCAAGGATATTAAACAGCTTGAGCATTTCACAAAAGATAAGAAGAAGGTGCCAGAACTTGAACCTGAACCTGGAAAATTTGGTTCTAAAATCTGTATGTTTAAACTTTCCCCTAACTCAAGCACATGCTTATCATAACGGTGTGTAACAATTCATTTACCTGCATTCCCCAAAGCCTTTATAACATTTCCTTTAAGTCGATATTTTCCATATCTTCTCTCTCTCTCTCTCTCTCTCTCTCTCTCTCTCATACACGTGTGATGGTTTGAATGAAAATGGCCCCTATAAGCTCATAGGGAATGGCACTATTGGGAAGTGTGGCCTTGTTGGAGGAAGTATGTCACAGGAGGTGTGCTTTGGGGTTTTAGAAACCTAAGCCAGGCCCACTGGCTCTCTCTTCCTACTGCCTTCTGATCTAGATGAAGAACTTCCAGCTTCCTCTCCAGCTCCATGTCTACCTGCATGCCACCTTGCTTCTCACCATGGTGATAATGAGCCAGCCCCAATGCAGTGTTTTCCTTTATGAGAGTTGCCATGGTCACGGCGTCTCTTCACATCAATAAAACCCTAATGAAGACAACATGTTTATGGGAGGGGTGCATGTAATTAATGATGGATTTAGGAGTTCTTCCACAGAAATGACACCTCACTTTTAGAGCAAGGTCTTTGTCTGGGATGACGTGCAGCCTGAGGGAGTACCTCAGACTGTGGACTGACCAGAGAGCCTCAGAGACCTGTCTTCCTCCACCTCCCTACTGCTGGGATCACAAGGGCATGCCACTACACCTGGCCTTTTTGCTGTGTCTTGGGTGCCAGACTCAGGCCCCCATGCTTGCACAGGAAGCACACACCGAGCTTTCTTCAGGCAGTGTTTGTTCTCTATTGAAATGTCTAGTTCTTGTTCTCTTATGCCATGGGGATGATTCGGAATCTTAGAGATCCAGTGGAACATATATTACTCTTAAGTTATAAAACTAAAATATTAAAAGCGAGATTTATAAGGTATAGTCTCTGCTATCAAGTTTGACGGTTGATTTTGACAATCTGATTGAACTAGAAACATCTAGGATATCAGTGAAGTATTCCCGTTTACGTGTTTGTAAGTCTGCGGGAGACGAGCAGATCCACCATGAATGCTGGTGGTACCATTCCATGGATTGGGACTTTGGACTGAATAAAGCTTAGGGGGACAACCAGAGAGCCAGATGAAGGCATCATTCCTCTGTCTCTACTTCCTGTTCCACCAGGCTGTGACCTGGCAGTTCAGGTTCCCACCAAGATAGCCGCAGGTCCTGTCTCTGCTGCCATACCTGTGGCTTCAGAACGGACCATGAGCTTGAACTGTGAGCCTCCATGAGCCCTTCCACAAACTGCTTCTTGCTAGGTGTTTGGTCACAGGCCTGAGAAAAGTAACTGACATGGCAGTGGTGAGCTATGGAACTGTTGCAGCTGCAGTGAGAGATTTCGTCATGGGGAGTAGGTTAAAGCTGCAGACTAGAGAATCCCAGATTTATCCAAGTCAAACATAATGGCTACTTCCTCTGGGAGCAGAGACATCTGGAGATGTGGGCGTAAAGACTGCACTTGGGGTGAGGAGAGCAAGACCCCTCTGAGGAACTGGGCAAGGCCATTCCTGTTACATTTTTTTCTTTCTTTTTTTTTTTTTTTTTGAAACATCTGCTGCCTTTTGCCTCTGTCCTAGAAATTTGAAAGAGGCTGTTTTTGAAACAAGTGGAATAATTTGCCGTTTGGAGGAAATTTCAAGACATGTTCAGCTTTGGTGTGTTTATTGCTCAATGCATTTCCGCAGATTCACGCTAAGAGAGAGCAGGAAGTCGAAGTGTATAATAGCTGCAGTTAGGCGCAGAAGGGAGAGTGGAGCCAGATGAAGCCGCAGACAGAAATGTGAAGTTTGATAAGGAACGTTCAGCAGTTCAAGTTGAGGACAAAGTGGGTGCAAACAAAGGGGTCATAATTGTTAAGGAGATTAGGGACACTGAAGATAAGGCTCAGCCCTGGGATGTTAGGGAAGGTGCGCCACCTGCTGAAGGCTGGCCTGTGAGAGTGCAAATTCATCTGAGAGGAGCAGCCTCAGGATGAGAGGAGGCACTGAGAATGACATTGAAGGGGTCCTTTGCTCAAGAACAAGCATGTGTGTGCGTGCGTGCGTGCGTGCGTGCGTGCGTGCGTGCGTGTGTGTGTGTGTGTGTGTGTGTGTGTGTTGGGGGGTGTTTCTCAGGTTCAGTCACAAAAGCACAACAGAAGTTGTTAAAGATTGGATCCAGAGGGTCTAGGCAGCATCTCAAGCAGGCAAGGAACTTGACCATCATTGTCCATGTAGTGGTTGCTTTGAAGGTATGTGATATCCAAGGGTAAGGGTATCCTAGAGGCTTGTACTAAGATTCCAGAAAGCCCTGGAGGCCAGGCGGTGTGTAGATAGGTTAGATGATCTGCAAGGAGGCCTCAAGAGGCTCTTCTGCAAAGCTGTGAAGGTGAAGTCTAAGACACAAGGAGTCCCTAGGATACTGAAAACACCAGAAATGTTTGTCATCTGCCAAGGACACCTGGGGACAGCAAATGGAGTAGGCCCCAAGAGAGGCCAGGTGTGCTGAAGGCCCCACACTTGACAAGTGTTCAAGGCCATTGGAGCCCAGATGACGTCATCATGTGTCCCAGGTATGGATGTGGAGCCGCAGGATTTGGTGTCTGCCCTGCTTGACTTGGTTTGGTCCAAAGTTTCCTCTGCAGAACCCTACTTCTCCATTTTTAGCTAGGAATGCTTACTCAGACTCGTGTATTTGTGCTTAGATTGGATTTGTATACTGTAAACTCACAGTTCAGTGTTTGCCTTTAGTCTCCAAAGACATTTTGGCCATTTGAACAATGGTAGAACCATTACAATTCTGGAAGGCTCTTCAGATGGACTAAATACATGTTTTTAATAAAATGTCCTTGAACCTTCGAGAAACAGGTAAAAATGGAATGGTTTGAAGGTGAAATGTTTGGATATCAAGAACAGAATTGTAACTGTTAATCTTCATGATCAACTTGATTGAATGTAGAAACACCTCGGACACTAATGAAGTGCATACCTTTATAAATATAAATTATACCTTTGTAAATGTTTGTGAGGGTTTCTTCTAAGAGGAGTAATGGAGGTGGGCGGGGGCAGGGAGACCCACCATGAGCCAGGGTCCTGAACTAAATAAAAAGGTTAATAAAAAGAAAGCTAGTGTAAGTCTGACTTCCTTCTATCTCTGTTCCCATTCTACAAAAATACAAGAAACCTCATGCTGCTGCTTACAGACCTTCCCCTGAGTGACAAGACGGTGTCCCTTGAATGGCATAACAGAATAAATACTTCCTCCTTTAAGTTGCCTTTTGTCAATTATTTGATCAAAACAATGCCATGTTAAGTATCAGGAAATCAGTTCTAGATCTTTCTATAGCACTTCATCTCATTCTTGGGCCAGTCATTGCCTCCAGAATGCAACTTAATACAGATAAAATAACCTAGGTGAGAAATACAGTCTGGAAACATCCATGTTGAGTTTGCCTGACGAACTTTGATGAGCAAAGTTCGGAGTAACGTCCTGCAGGAAATCCCACACTCTCTCAACCATGTGACTCCTGTCTGTGCTCCCAGGGTGGTCCCAATACTTCAGTCTTACCCAATATTTGTTGGTTAATGTACCAGATGGCCAAGATGGAGCCCAAGGGGCCTTTCATTCTTTGGTGGTTTGAATGAGAAATGCCCCTTACGAGGGTCATGTAGTTGAGCACTTGTTCTCCAGCTGGTGAAGCTGTTTGAGGGTGTGTTATGGAAGTCAGAGGAGATGAAGGCTTCCTGGAGGAAGGACATCACTGGGGGTGGACCGTGAGGGTTACCACTCCCCCACTACCGGTTCTCTCCTTCTCTGCTTCCTGTGTGTAGATGAAATGGTGACAGCCAGCTTTCTGTCCCTGTCACCATGCTTTTTTTTTTTTTTTTTTTTTGCCATAATGGACTTTATCTCTCTGAAACCAAATAGGTCAAGAAAAGTCATTTTTTTTCTAAGTTGATTTTGGTCATTGTGTTTTATCACAGCAACATAAAATTATTTAATATACACACCCAATAAAGTTTACTGAATGGCTGAAATAATGTGAAAGATTTGGAGTTAAGTTACATTATGGGAGTCACAACTTCGGTGTCTTTTGAGGACAGGGACCATGTCGGCTTCACAGTACCGGGGTTGGCACGTGTAGACTTGTTCGATGATCTTAGCTCATTGTTACTTAGTATTTGAGGATGAAATTCATCAAACTAAATACAGCTTGTGTGTGACTGGTTTGCCACGTCTGGCAGTGAAGTGTTCACATCAGCTTCCTACAAACCCATTTTATTTTTAGTGGAACTTTGTGGAGTGTCTCCAGGATGTGGAACTGATCTGTTTATCAGAATGAATTCATGATTGCATAGCCTGTGTTTCAGCCATAACCACCTGGCACAAGCTGAGTCTATGTCAGGAACAACAGGAGCTGAGATTGTAAAGCTGTGGAAAGTCTTGAGTTGGCTAGGCTAACAAAGTTGTGTTTTGTCTTACAGTCAAAGGGGAATCATAGAAGACTGGTGAGAAATGAAAAGAACTCCCAGGAGTCTATAATATCTATCAGGTGGTGTTGGGGACTTAGTTGGAAATCACAGCTGGCTCCCTGACCCTGCTTAGGAAGCGCTTGCCCGGATGTAACACATGGATGCTTTCGTGGCCCAAAGAAAATGCAAGGAAAAATGCTAAAGTATTTTAAAACCAAAAGGATAGACTAAGTAGAAAATGAAAGGTGAAGTTGATAAACTAAAGAGAAACAGATTAGCACTATATCAGACCTGGAAACAAATGATAATAGAGAACAGGAGTTGAGAAAAATTTTTGTAAATAGTTAAAGAATTTTTTTTTAACTTTGAAGTAAAACTCATTGAAATTCCTTTTTCTTTAAAACCTTTGAAAACATGAAAAGCACCCTGAGCCGGTGGTTACCCAAGCTGGCGACTGGCTGCTGCATTTGTCCCCCATCACTGACCCAGGACTTTGAGCCACTAGCAAACTTCCTCCTGAATAGGCCATGTTTTGCTTTTACACAGTGACTTTTGCCTTGTTGTAATGAGTCAGTAATAGTAGATTTCAAACTTTCAGAAACTTTAGTTTTGCTAAGACTCAACTATAAGAAATTAGCTTTAAGGATAGAATCTTAAATAAGAAAGGAGTCAGCTTGGCATGGTGCCACAAACCAATAGTTTGAGAAGAGGGGAGTGGGACAAGAAGACAACCAGCGTCAGGTTTAGCCTGGGCAACACAGACAGACACTGTCTCAAAACAAGCTTTGATAAATCACCATAAATACTGGAAGAGAGTGCAGGGAACATATTTGAAGACCTAAACAATCTCCCTGCTTAGAAAGCATTCCTGTGGCCTGTTGATGTTTATAGTTTTTTTTTTCCATTTAGAGAATGCCTCCTGTTTAGTGTAACTACACCGGTGATCCAATGAGCCCAGCTAAGATACAAACACATAGAGAGCCAAGTTCTGCCTCAGAGAGTCTAAAGAGACAGTGCAAAGATTTATCAGGCTGGAATAGCGTTTTTATGAGAGCACAGGTATAGATTCATCCATCCTGAGACCGTTCAAGCACAAACCATTACCCTCCAATGCCCTGCCGCAGAAAGAATCTGTAAAACTTTATCATAATAGCTCTTGAGAAAATAGCAGAGGACTGTCTCGGGGGCTGTTGGGGATATAAATCTAGAATATGGGGGAGATACGGAAAGAAATCAGAAGACAAAGGCATAAGCTGCAGAATGGAATGCTAGGTCCCATTCTTCCCAGCTCTGCCTCCTTCCCACTCCATCTTCCCTGTCTGTCCCCCACAACATCTTAGAATGTGCCATGCTTCATTTCTCTGTGTGTTTTATGCTTTAAAACCACGTTGGCCTAACTGGGCCAAATAACTGAGTGAAGTTACATGAAGGAAACACTTACTGCAACTCCTTAGAACCAAGAATGATCTTCTTGGCTTATTGTTTTGTGGAGCATAGAAAGAGTAGGGTTTAAAGGGCTGGAGGGGTTGCCTCAGTGGGTAGAGGGCTTGCTACACAGGTGTGAGGACCTAATTTCAAATACCCAGCACCTAGGTGTTTTGTTGTTTTTTTTTTTTTTAAAAAAAAAAAACTAGCCATAGCCACACAAACTTGCAACCTCAGTGCTATGAGCAGAGCAGAGACAAGAGGGTTAATGTCGTTGACATGGGACCCTGGTTGTTCTGGCTTCCTGTCTCACCTGGCAGTCACCCACTCTCACACCACACCATGATGCCATCTGCCAAGGACCTAGACAACTAGGACTCTCACCAGAGCTGGTGCCACACACATGGTTTGGGTTTTTAGTCCCTTAAACTTCAAACTAAATAAACCTGTTTAGTATCCCCCTCCCAACACTTTAGCAACAGAGAACACAGCACATTTGCTTGTTTTAATCTTTACAAAAGCCTGTGCAGCAAGCCCTGTTGTTACCTTCTATGCACACGACAATACAGATTTAACAAGGTCAGAATCTTCCCAAGCCACAGAGCCAAGAGCCCCGAAGCTACAACCTACGCGTGGTTCTGTTGCTTTCCAGTGTGCTGCCCTGAACCACCTGTTGTCTAGTGGATCAGCCTCTGGCTATATTGTGCCTCCTCCACTTGTCTGCAAGCTCTAGGGGAGCAGACCAGAGTGTCCCTATGCCCACCCTAGCCTGGAACAAGCTGTGCACTCATGCCAGCATTTCTTGAACAAGTGAACTGTAGTAAGCCCTAGGGAAGGTATGACAAGTCACAGGTAATTCCTCATTATGAGGGAGGACTGCCAGTCCACGTGCATGGGCAGAGGCCAGGGTCCCTTTGGACACTGATTGCAGAATATTTTGCTTTAAGAAGACTTTGCAGGTCTATCAAGAATGCTCCACTGGTAAAGCCCTTGTTTTGCGAACAAGAGGGTCTGGATTTGACCAACTGGGACCCATGGGGTCACACGCTTGTAATCCCAGTGCTGGGGAGGCTGAGATGGGCAGATCCCTGGAGTCAGCCTGTCTATTCTACTCAGTAATCTCTAGGCCAATTAGAGAGCCTGTCTCAGGATGAAGTGAATGGGGTCTGGGTATCAGTACCTGATCTCATCCTCTCTCCTCCACATGCATCCCACATATGTGTATGTGCACTTCCTTACACACATGCCTTCACAGACATATGCAAATGCTGAACAAACACGTGATACTTTAAAGATGGTATGGAATGTGTGTCTGGAGTGTCTCTCTTTTGAAGTGTTTACTTAAAATGAATTCAAGGACAGAGAGAGAGAATGTGAGTCCATCTTCAGTAGAATGTTTCCTCATGGATTCAGCGATTTGCACCAATGTCCAAATGGCCACAGCTGGTTCCATTCTTTGGAGACATTTATGTACCACAGCCTTTCTGGAGGAAGCATGTCACTGGGGGCAGGATTTGAGATGAAATCATCATACTGCTTCTAGTTCACTCTTTGTTTTGTGCTTGCACGGGAAGACGAGAGTTCTCAGCTTCCTGCCACCATGTCTGTTGCTCCCTGCAGTGCCCCCGCCGTGATGGACCACTAGCCTTCTGGAAGTGTAAGCAGAAACAACCTCTTCCTTCTCTGGGCTTTCCGTATCTGAACATGGAAGAGTTTGCAGAAAAAGCTTCTGGGCCTTCAGCACAGTCCTGTTGCCCAGTGCACTTCCCTACTGCTCCTGTCCAAGATTCAGACTCCCAGGACTCTTCACCGTGCAGGTGTGATGGTGGAGCATGAGTGTGCCAGGACTCTTCACTGTGCAGGTGTGACAGTGGAGCATGAGTGTGCCAGGACTCTTCACCATGCAGGTGTGACAGTGAAGCATGAGTGTGCTAAGATTTCTCACCATGCAGGTCTGATGGTGCGCCATGAATGTGCTGGTTGGTTTTTGCCAGTTTGACACAACATAAACCTATCTAGGAAGAGGAAACCTTAATTAAGAAAATGCCTCCATATTAATGGGTGTAGAGCAGAGCTTAGGACATCACAAAACTTGATTTCAAAATAAACTACGGAGTTTCCGTAAGCAAAACAACACGGCAGAACTGAGGAAGTAGCTCGCTTGCCTGCTGAGGTCCTGAGTTTGATCTCTGCAAAACAAACCGGATGGCACTGTCAGAGTCAGACGCATAGACTAGTGGGAAGGCTGAGGTGATCCAGATTCACCTACTTACAGACAACTGGGTAGGGTTTTTTTTTTTTTTTGGCTTCATAAATACACTTTAATTTGCACATTTACATATTTGTATACGCTTGTAGCTTATCTCATTCAGGATATGAATAATGTGTTATGACCTTTACTCTGCCTATTTCTTTTTTAATTTATTTTTTAAACTATCTTTTCTCATTTTACACGCCAAATCCGGTTCCCACTCTCTCTCCACCTCCCGCTCCCTCCACCCTCCTCCCCATCCCACCCCTATCCACTGCTCAGAGAGGGTAAGGCTTCCCATGGGGAGTCAACAAAGTCTAGCACATTGCTTTGAGGCAGGACCAAGGCCCTCCCCCACTGTATCTAGACTGAACAAGGTATCCCTCCAAAGAGAAGGGTTTCCAAAAAGCCAGAACAAGCAGTAGGGATAAATCCTGGTCTCACTACTAGTGACCCCACAGTCTGCCCCAGCCATACAACTGTTACCCACATTCAGAGAACCTAGTTTGGTCCTATACTGGTTCCCTCACTGCCAGGCTGGAGTTGGGAGGCTCCCATTAGCTCAAATAAACTGTTTCAATGGGTATCCCCACCATGGTCTTGACCTCTTTGCTCTTATTCTCATTCCTCCCACTCTTTGATTGGACTTTGGGAGCTCAGTCTAGTGCTTAGCTGTGGATCTCTTCATCTGCTTCCAGCGGTTGATGGATGAAGGTTCTATGATGACATTTAGGATAGTTATCAATCTGACTACAGGTGTTGGGGACTGCAGACCACCAGACCCTGAATTTCTTGTAAACAATTTGTTTTCCTCTGCTCTGAGCAGCCTGCAGCTGCTCTGAGCAGGAGACCCTAGAAAATTGTGTATATATCTGTGCTAGAGAAAAGTCCTATCTTTTATCTATATGGCACACTGGATGTCTAGCTTTGACTCTTGGCTAAGAAAAGGACAGTAAGATTAGTAGATGAACTGTTTAAGGTTTTAGGCTGCTCTGGTAACCCCCCCAAGTTTATAAACACATTTGGTATACTCTGATCATTTCTATTCTGACCCATTGTCTGTTTCATTATTTTAAAAACACAGTTTCAGAGCTGGAGAGACAGCTCAGAGGTTAAGAGTGCTCTCTGTTCTGCAGATCTGGGTTCAGTTACCAGCACCAACACTGGGCAGCTTACAACCAGCCACAACTCCAGTTTTGGAACATACGATGCCTTCTTCTGGCCTCCTAGGGCACTCACACATGTGTGATAAACACACATACATAAACAAACAAACAAATAAACAACGAATGATCAGTCCCCACGAACGACAGTCTCAGAACTGGGTTGTCAAATGAAATGGCATTCAGAACCTTGGGCTGTTGTGTGAGGCCACTTGTTCCTTTCCCGGCCACCCAGACTCCCAAAATAATCACACCAAAACGATATTATTTGCAATACTATTTGTTCAATAGCTTAAGCATATTGTTAGCTAGCTCTTACATCTATAATTAACCCATTTCCATTATTTTGTATTTTACCATGAGGCTCATGGCCTACCAGCAAGGTTCCAGCTGGCAGCCTGCATCTTTCCCCTCTGGCAGCTACATGGCATCTCTGACTCCACCTTCTTTCTCCCAGGGTTCAGTTTAGTTCCCCCCCCCCACCTAGCTCTATTCTGCTAAGTGACTGGCCAAAATAGATTATTTATTAACCAATTGTATTCACAGCATACAGAGGGGAATCCCACATCATTGGTATCTCAGGCTTAGCTTTGTGTAATTTCCATCCAGAAAATGCATAGGCCTAAAGTTCTACAGGCTAGATTGATTTCAGGATGTGCTATTAGGTCAGAGGCTGCAGAACCACACCACACCACTGGGAGGGGCCTGGGGAGATAGCCCACTGGAGAAAGCATTTGCCAGACAAGTGTGGGCAGCACAGTCCACATTCCCAGAACACATACTAAAAAATACTTTGCAGACATGGCAGAGTTGGGTAAGCCAAGACAGGGAATTCCTGGGGCATGTTGGATAGCTAGCCCGTTAGATCTGGTGAGCTCCAAGTTCAGTAAGGGACTGTCTCAATAAATGAAGTGGAGGGCAATTGAGGAAGACATCTGGCATCAACATCTTGCTTCTATGCATATGAACGCACACACGTAAGCACAGACACACACACATACACAAATACATACACAGAAAGAAAGAAAAACACTAACTAAACCTGACTTCATTCTCTGAAAAACTGCCACACTGATATCCAAATGGGCTGTACCAGTTTGCACTCCCACCAGCAATGCAGGAGTGTTCCCTTTACCCCACAAACTCTCCAGCATAAGTTGTCATCAGTGTGTTTGATCTTGGCCATTCTTACAAGTGTAAGATGGAATCTCAGAGTTGTTTTGATTTGCATTTCTCTGATGACTAAGGATGTTGAGCATTTCCTTAAGTGTCTTTCAGCCATTTTAAATTCTTCTGTTGAGAGTTCTTTATTTAGGTCTGTACTCCATTTCTTTATTGGATTATTTGCTCTTTTGATGACCAATTTCTTGTGTTCTTTGTATATTTTGGAGATCAGACCCCTGTCTAATGTGGGGTTGGTGAAAATATTTTCCCATTCTGTAGGCTGTTGTTTTGTCTTGTTGACCATGTCCTTTTCAGCTTAGTTATTTATTATTTTCCTGGACATATATTTTCCAGAACAGGTACCTTGACTCACAAAGTTACATATTCATAGGATTTCTAGATATAAATTCTTTAGATAAGTTAATTTCCCTCCTCTGTGATTTTTTTTGTTAGTAACCAAGAATGCAGTCTCAGATAGTATTTGTTTTTTAAAATTGGATGCTGGCAAGATGTAAAAGAACAGCATGTTTACAATAGGGATTAGAGTGTCAGATTATCCTAGAACTTGAAAATTTCCAAAGAAAAATAAAGCATAGATTTAAAAAAAATATTTAGAAAGACCAGAGAGATTGCTTAGTAGTTAAGAACACTTGCTGTCCTTTCAGAGGACCCAGGTTCAGTTCCCAGTACCCACATGGAGGTACACAACCCAACCATTTGTAACTCCAGTTCCAGGGGAGTCAGACATCATCTTCTGTTGTCTGTGGGTACTTGGTGTGCACACAGTGCACATGCATACATGCAGGCACAATACTTATACACATGCAATACAGTTTACTTTATTTGCTGGAATTAGCACAGGATGAAATTTGGTTCCTTTTCACATCAGACATTTCTATGGTGACATTAAGTGACAAATCTGGACTTAGCTCTGACATGTTGGTTTTCAAGGGTATCAGTTACTGTGGGTAGACACTGGTTCCTGCCCAAGTGAATGGTCATGGCCCTAGTTGTTGTTTAAAGGAGCACTGCTGTGGGAGCTCCTTCTGCTCCTTCAGCCAATAGCCTTTAAGATACCAGCCCACTTGGGCGTGGTCTCTTTTGCTTTAAAAAGCAGTGGTTACCCTGCTCTTACTCTCTTGCTTATGGCTTCCACTTCTGGTTGCTAGACTCTGTTCCTGGTTGCGACGAGGGCTGTTGTCTAGGACAGTGATCTGTTTTTTCCCCTTAAATAAATAATCCTTTTATTAATCATAATTCCAAACTGGTGTGGGATTGTTTGTGACTTACGCCTTCAGAGTGTGTCTCTAAGAGTCCTTGACCTTGCTGGTCCTATTCTGTCCTCTGATTTGCTCTGGTCTTTCAATACTGTCGTCTCTACTTTTCTTTCATTAAGTAGGTGCTGTAACCAGAAAAGCAACAGACCCTATAACCAACCCGTCTTTGTTCTCTAGACTACAAGTACCAGGTAAGCTGGCTGACTCATCCAATATCTTCTTGTCCTTTTGCTAAAGTTGTGTTCCACAATTTCTTTCTGACTTGATGTTGGATAACTTTATAAAAACCATACAGCTTGGACAGAGGGAGCATGGTGGGGGCTTTGGGACACTTGGCAACTTGCTTTTCAGTGCTTGCTTCATGCTTCTCATTCCTAAGCCAAAGAGAACACTATGAGATTTAAGTGAGGTGTGTGTGTGTGTGTGTGTGTGTGTGTGTAAGACATGGAGAAGGAATGAATGAGAAATATATTTTGCCTGGCATAATACTTGGAGCAGCACAAACACTCAAGACAATAGTTAATTGTGTTTTATATGAAATGTGACTACAGTGTCATTTCCATAGCAAACTCCATTATTATTTGCATGTGAAATGTACACATATTATACTGCAACTACAGTCCCTTTTAATTAAGCATGCTGGTATTACAATTGATCATGTAGTTGGTTGTCTATTGAAAGCTTCCTCTGTCCTAGCCATGTCCCTGAAGAGTCATGTGATTCAGCAGCCCGGTTCTCATAGAGTTCCCTGTTTTGCCCAGATAATTGTACTGAGAAAAAACTATTGTGGAGCATTACAAAACAAAACATGATAAAAAGGTAAATTTTTGTGAATAAGAAAATCTTTTGTGACAATAAATTCAAGTGTGACCCATTTGCCTCTGTGGGGCCCTTTTCATAATAGCTTAATTGGGATAAGCAAATCAGTTATGTCCTATAAGAGGTATTAAAATGCAGATAACCTATATTCAAGGTAGATTAATAAGACAGATAATTATTATTATTTTAGAATTTATTTTATTTTTTGATTATGTGTATATGTGGACCATGGGTATGCACACATGAGTACAGGTACCTTCAGCCACCAGGAGAGGGCGCTAGATCCCTTGGGGCTAGAGATAGAGTGAGATGTGGTTGTGAAGTACTGGGAACCTGATGTGGGTACTGGGAACCAAATTTGGTCTTCTGTTAAAGCAGTCTGTGCTTTTAACTGCTGAGCCAACTCTCCAGACCTGAACAGGTTATTTTAAAATTTCATTTAAAATCAGTCAAGTACCTGCCCTAGATAGTTCATGGGCCTAGGGGAAAACATACTATTATTATTCTGCTAAAGGAGCATAGCGATAAAATGACTCTTGGTGGTATATTGATATACCCGTTGTCTTAGCTAGGGTTTCTATTGCTGCAATAAAACATCATAACCAAGAAGCAAGTTGGGGAGGAAAGGGTTTATTTGGCTTACACTTCAGCATCACTGTTCATCACTGAAGGAAGTCAGGATAGGAACTCAAACAGGGCAGGATCCCAGAGGCAGGAGCAGATGCAGAGGCCATGGAGAGGAGCTGCTTACTGGATTGCTTCTCATGGCTTGCTTAATCCATCTTCTTATAGATCCCAGGACCAGCACCCCAGGGATGGCACCACCCACCATGACTTGGGCCCTCCCCCACAGACCAATGATTGCGAAAACTCCTTACAGCTGGATCTCAAGGAGGCATTTCCTCAGTTGAGGCTCCTTCCTCTGATGACTCTAGCTTGTATCAAGTTGACACAAGAAACCACCCAGTATACCCACAGATCAGAGCATTGCTCAATTATCAGAGAAGTGTCTTCTCGCTGTAGATGGGGACTAACACAGAGACACACAACTGGACAATGTGAGGAAGAAATGTTGGAACCCAGGTCCTGACTGGGATGCCATCATCACATCTCTCAAGGCTCAGGGACCTATTTGGAAAAGGAGGTAAAATGATGTAAGAACCAGAGGTGACAGATGACTCCAAGGAAATGGTGTCCTCCAGATGCAACAGGACTGATGCACATATGAACTCACAGAGACTGTGGCAGCATGCACAGGACATACGTAGGTCCGAGCCAGATGGAGCCCCAGTACTGAGAGAGGCAGGTGGACCTGGGGTCCAGCTTCTATCAGAGAAGCCATCTGCAACTGATACCTGCTGTTTTCTCCAATGAGGTGCCATTGCATTATCAACCGCACTCTGGGGGAGGCCCCATGCCTAAGAGTAGTTAACCAACACAAAACAAATTTTATGGTGTGTGTGTGTGTGTGTGTGTGTGTGTGTGTGTGTGTTGGAAGGTAGTGTTTTTTGTTGTTCTCACATTTTTCATCTTTTTTTGAGGGTGGGGTTTAGGTGGGTAGGAAAGTGGAGAGGATCAGGGAGGAGTTGGGAATAGAGAAACATGGTCAAACATATTGTATGAATTTTTTAATTAGAACTTCTTTTAAAGAAATTCAGTTAAAGGGAGTTGATTCCAGATTTAAATATGTCAGGAGCATCCCATGCCACTAAGCCACAGCTGTGCATCTTCTTTCTGTCCGTGCATCCTGTCTTGTCTGCCTTAGGTTGGCACAGAGCTGTCGCAAGCTCTAGGCATCTGGCCTTCTTGCCCCTCATTCCATAGGGGGATCAGTGCATCCTAATCCCCGCAGCTGTGAATGGAAAACTTTTCAAGCCACTATCCTAGACCGTGGAGACGGTAGAGGTCTACTCTCTATGTAATCGCCGGTGTCCTGAATAAGAGGGAGGCAAAGAGGAACTTGGCTAAAGAGGGGGAGGCAGTATGGCCGCAGACACAGAAATAGGAAGTAATGTAGGTAGGAAGATCAGCAATGTCCGTGGCTACAGAAACCACAAGAGACAAGGAATGACTCACCCCTAGGAGCCCTGGAGGCAGTCTGACCCTGCTGGTGCCTTGCTTTTGACCCCATGATACTGACTTTGGACCTTCAGTCTTTTCAAACTGTGAAAGAAGGAATTTCTGTTGTTTTACACCACTGCTTGTGATAATTGTTAGAGCAGTCACTGGAACTAATACAAGAAAGGAACGCGAAATTTCCTTTAAAAAAGAGAAAATCTCAGTAGCCCTTGCAGCTCCCCTACCTTCCTGCCGGGTGCTACTAAAAAGGTTCTCAGTCGGCTGGTAGTGGTGCACGCCTTTAATCCCAGCACTCAGGAGGCAGAGGCAGATGGATCTCTGAGGTGGAGGCCAGTCTGATCTACAGAATGAGTCTAGGACAGCCAGGTTACACAGAGAAACCCTGCCTCAAACAAACAAACAAACAACAACAATATTCTCATTTTCAGAATGCTTAGAAATGTGTGCCTGACATTTTTTTAACGCTCCTATACAGGTCTGCTAGCATGGACAGAAGTGTGCTGTCATAAATAGACACAGTTTTGAGAAAAAGCACCTAACGGTGTCTGTCATAGCTGGGATAGGGAACCAGTTGGTGCTGAGGAAGCACTCACCAGCTAAATGTCAAGGTCAAAGCACTGCTGTCTGAAGGGTTCAGGAGTTTACTGCATCCCTCAGGCGAACACTTTCTCCAGCACCAGGCTTGCTTTCCTTGCACATGAGTGGATGGAACCTACGCTCTGCTGGGACAAAGCAGACGAACAAGTGGCCCAGGCTCTCTTTGCAACAGACACCAACACTGCCCAGGAAACAGACATCTCCCCTGGGATGAGGTCTCATTTCACCACGACTTGGATGACCTTGGGAAGTCAGCAGACAAGCAAGTCCTGCTGGGGCAGGGGAGTCTTGGAGAGGCAGGAAGCATTCCTGGTATCGTCCAGCTGAAGACTCTACCTTCCAAGTCTTTGCTCTGCCTCGTAGGAAGTTGTCCACCACAATATGGATGTGTTCTCAGCTCCCATTTCTGAGTAATTTCAGACTGTTGAAGCCAGGCTTGTACCTATAGTCCCAGCTACTCAGCGGGCTGACTTGGGAGGAGTGCTTGACCCTAAGAGTTCAAGGCCAAACTAGGCAACCCAGCAAGACCCTGCATAAAAGCAATGCAAGGCTGGGATATGGCTCAGTGGGTGAAATACCTGCTTCAAAAATGAGTTCTAATCACCAGAACTCGTATAAAAACTACCTATAATCCCAGGGCTCCTTTAGTAGGACAGGAAGCACATACAACATTCCTGGAAGCTTGTAGGCCAGGAGTCCTGGCCTGTGTGATGGCAAATAAGAGACCTTGTCTCAAGGCAGAAGACAAGGACTGACATCCACACACATGCTACAGAATGCACAGACTTGAATTCACACACAAATTGCACAGCACACATATAAACCCCCGCCCCCATCCACACACAGATTTTCAAAAATTCAGCTTGCTGCTTCATGGGTAGCCACTTTTTGACTTTTCTGGCTGCTCATCACTCACTGATTTGCCAGCAGCTGGGAATATATTGCCTCTTGCATTTAAGATTGAATGCTGGTATTACTGCTGTTTGCCTCATTCTGACTGAGTTGGCCTCTGAGTGCCTTATGGCAGTTTAGCCTCAGCTGCAAAGACAGGGTGAGGTCTTTGCCAAAAGACTGCCATGCTGAGGGCATTTTCTGGAATTAAACATCCTTCAGATATGACTTCACCACCTCCCCCAAGAGAATACATCTCTTCTTTGTTATATTTTTCTTCATTAACTTAAAAAATATAGAAGGTTTTGGTTTGGCTCACAGAGGATTACAAAGCACAAAGTCCTGGCATCTGGAAAATTCCTTTCTTGCTGCTCTCCAGTAAGCCTAATTTAAAAGGAAGCTACACAGCAACCACCAGGCAATGTGGCTCTTTGCTCAAAATTAATTGGCTTCTGTGATACACAGCTAGAGACAACGGGAGTTTGAAATCGCTTCCTTATGGTACCGCTCTTTTCCTAGTAGGCTAGTGAGTGGCTCGGCCCCTGGAGCTCTGCTGACTTGGCCATGCAGTAGATCCTTTAGCACAGCTGAGGCTTTCCAGAGAGCAAGTGGTATGGAGATCCAGGTTTGTAATGGGAACTCACTGTATCCTGGGGGGTTAGACCTAGTCTTTGGTACTTTCGCTGAAGATGGATAAGATTTTCAACGTGCTTTCTGCTCATTTCTGGAATAGTTCAGTGGTACTGGACCTGAGTTAAATGCCTAGATATCTGCAGAGACATCTTTATTACTTTGGTACTACTTATTCACTGTGCAACCAGAATCCCAAAGCAGAGGCCCCAGGGCATTAACGTCCCTTATCACACTGGAAATCATGGATTGGATTGGGAAGGAGCCCTCAAGTGGAGTACCAGAAAGCGAATGTCTCTGAGTAGGTCACTGTTCCAGTTTGCTTTCTGTTGCTGAGATAAAACACTCTGACCAAAAGTAGCTTGGGGAAGAAAGGATTTGTTTGGTTTTCACTTTCAGATCACAAGTCCGGCACTGAGAGAAGGCAGTGTGTAAACTCCAGGAAGGAACCTGAAAGCAGGGAGCGTGGAAGAGCATTGCTTCCTGGCTTATATAACCCAGGACCACCTGCCTTGCCGTGAGACTGCCCATAGTGGGCTGAGCCCTCTTCCCACCGGAATCACCAATCAAGACTGCCTCTTGTAGACGTAGTCAAAGGCCAATCTGATCAAGGAAATTCTTTAATTCCCAGGTAAATCTAGGTTGTGTCAAGTTGACAGAAAAAAAAAAATAGCTAGGACAGTTACTAAGAAGTGAATGAATAACAGAAAATTAGGAAACAACTTTCCTCAAGACCCAGTAATACCACTTTTGGGTATATATCCAAAGGACGCTCAATCGTGCCACAAGGACATGTGCTCAACTATGTTCATAGAAGCTTTGTTTGTCATAGCCAGAACCTGGAAACAACCTAAATGTCCCTTGACTGAAGAATAGATAAGGAAAATGTGTTACATTTACACAATGGAGCACTACACAGCAGAAAAAAATGACATCTTGAATTTTGCAGGAAAATGGATGGAGCTAGAAAACATTATTTTGAGTGAGGTAACCCAGACACAGAAAGACAATTATCACATGTACTCACTCATAGGTGGTTTTTAAACATAAAGCAAAGAAAGCCAGCCTACAAACCACAATCCCAGAGAACTTAGACAACAATGAGGACACTAAAAGAGACTTATATAGATCTAATCTACATGGGAAGTAGAAAAAGACAAGATCTCCTGAGTAAATTGGGAACATGGGGACCTTGGGGGAGGGTTGAAGGGGGGAGGGGAGAGGCAGGGAGGAGAGCAGAGAAAAATGTAGAGCTCAATAAAAATCAATCAATAAAAAAATAAAATAAAAAGAAATGGGAAAGAACCCGATAAACAGGGTGGCATGGGTGCTGGGTGGGGTTGCACGTTAGCCAACCATTCTCTCCATGCCTCTCCCTTTTCTTAGGCTTCCTGAGCCTCCCAGAAACCCAATGGAGCACAGACTGTCTACTGCTTAGGATGAGGCTCATCTGTGGCGAGCCCAGTCCTTTTCATCCTTTCTCTCTTCCCTATAGAGCTGTCTCTAGCCTGTGACTGGTCTCTGTCGAGCCTGGTCTCTTTCGAGCTCGTGAATGAGGCTGGACTGCTGTGCAACTGGGCCCCATGGTGGTCTGCAGTCACAATGCCTAGCATAAAAGTTATGCAGAGGGTTTAGAAATTTCTAGTAGCTATATGAAAATTAAAAGAAGCCTGTAAAATTAACTTTTAAAGTATGTGTAGCTCAGAGTATAGAGTGCATGCGATTTCAGTGTACCACGGCGCTACCTCTCCGCTGCTCCTTCAGACACCTGTGGTCTCCGTGCAGCGCTGGGACCTAGACTCCGGCCAGTCAAAGACTAGCACATCAGCCAGCTATTATGATGTTCTAGGCCAGCCAGGAAGCCAAACATTCTGAGGCAAAGGAGTCCTTACTGGGTCCTTCACCTTCTCTGCTTAGGCAGCTATGTACTTTGCATATTTGCATATCTACTGAAAGACTCTAAATGCATTTCTGAGGCCTCTCAGCTCTAAAGTCATTTCTGAAGCCTCTCAGTATTACACACCTCTCTCCTGGAGATGTGATAGTCGCCCACACACGAATGTTGGGAACTTTCCATTATCTCCCTGAGTCTTTGGAAATGTTCTATTGAATAGGGACAAGATAACCCTTAGGTGTTGACTCAGTTCCTGGTGTTTTGACTCAGTCCCTGGGAAAGGGGCAAAGTGACCCACAGATCCCTCTTACCTCACCGGATCACACAGCCATTCTCCTACCCTGGCACAGACCAATCACTGCTAGTAGCCCTTTTAATAAGCCAAATCAATTAGTTGGAAAACAACCCTCAGGCTTCCCCCTTGTTTCTATGGCTTTTTGCCTTAAAAGATAGGATATAACAGCTATTGAGGTCTTTCTGGCTTCTCGAATGCTGAAAGACCCTGACGCAACAGAATTAATAAAATCCTCTTGGACAAAATTTCAAATCTTGGGGATTGATAGCAGTGTGATCTTGACCAACATTTCAGATGGAAGACTAGATATTTGACAGTAAATCAGGCCAAACAAGCAAGCAACAAGCACAACACCAAAACACCGGCACTTTTACTGTCTTTTTTTTTCTCCATTGCAAAATCCTGGAATGAGGAAATGGTTTCATGTGTGTTAGCTAGGTATTTTAACACTGAACTAGATTACCTGCCCACAGCTACATGTAACAGAATATCTAGTGAATGAACAGGTCTAAACACATAGGGTTCAGTCCTTTGACGCTTGGATATGGCTTGTCACTAGCAAAGTTCTTGCTAGAGAACAGTGTAATTAAATCACAAAGAATGGCAAAGAACCCACCCTCCTAATACTTTAAATAAATTTATGATTCTGTGTCAAGCTGTATCCGTAGCCACAGGTTGGGCCCTCTCAGAAACTTCTTTTCCTCAGAGGATAAGAAGGTTGGTGGCAGCTGCTATTGATCTACTGTTTGACAACCCCGTCCCTGACACCAGCTCTTCACTCTATCACCCTTTAGTGGTGGTATTCTTTAAGCATTTGCCTCATGGCCATAGAGGGCTTCTGATGTTGTAGACACTGAATCCTAGCTGAAGAAAAGAAGATATTCTTAGAAAAAAAAATACTCATGAGCCCTATCCCCTTATCGGTAGCTGCAAGAGAGTCTGGGGAAATGTGCTATTTGTTTTTCAGTCCCTAAGGTGGCAGCTGGCAGAGAATGTGAAGTTGGTGAACCAGTGATGACAGCTAGGTGTGATACCTAACCACAACATGTGTGTGGTAGCTTATCATATCTGGAGGATCTGAACATACAAAGCATCTTTAGAGATAACATTTCATTTGATCACAGCTGCTTTGTGGTGTATTTCCTTTTAGCACCCTTCCCCTTAGAAGAGCTTTAAAGAAATCAGTTAGCTTACCCAAATCACATAGAAACTCCTTTGGGGTTTTGTCCATCTCCACCAATTTCCATACAGCTCATCTTCCACATATCTTAGGTGCATCTAGAACTGCTTGATTGATATTTTTCTCCATTGATGCAGAATGAGGAAGAGGAAAGATTTCTGGCTCGAGAAATTAGGACAGCATGATGTATTTTCTGAGAGAAGAAGAACACTTTACCTAAGTTCCATCTTGGGTGGGTTTAGTAGGTGGTACCTTTCAGTTACCCTAGTGGCTGATAAAAGGTAGTAGGTGTCTGGAATGTAGGAGAAATTTCATAGAATTAATTAATCCCTGAGATTGATGCTCACAACCAAACCACTATCACCTGACTAGGCTCCTTGCAAATTAATAAGCTAAATGATTTTTCTGGCAAAGCATAAAAAATGGAGAGCTGACTGAAGGATGCAAGTGACTTCTTTTCTGCTGACCAACACTGGTAGGCAGTGTCTGAGATGAGAGCTGATGATGCTCATTTGCTGATTCCATGAGGCGTTTATATCCAGAGATTTGCTTCTAATGCATAACAAGCAAAGGCAATGAGAGGAAATCCATGACCAAACCATAGGCAGCTATGACCTCCTCCTTCTTAGTACATGTCCTTTGTTTTCTTGGCTATCATGCCTTGGGGAAGGAAGGAGCCATGTTGCATATTCCCCCAAGGCAGTAATTATGGGGTTCTCATTGAGTATCAGTCCTACAGTCAATCGGAGTGCTCAGTACAACAGCCC
>PVIU01018121.1:0-39859 GCA_004026605.1 Ondatra zibethicus
TGTGACCCTGGACTAGTTAAGGAGACCTCCCCAACCAGATTCACTGTCTTTCTTCAGAACCTGCATTGCACCAGTCTACTGCAGAAGGGCACATGCGTAAATAGATAAATAGAACAAGAGTTCCAGATCCCGCTATGGCTTTGAATGGTGAGCTTCAACAGTCTAAAGAAGGAAAAAGATTCTACCAGTGACCATATCTCCAAAAAAGTGTTTGTCTCCCACCCCCATTGCTGCCATTGCTTTCCTATAGCTCCTCACCTAAAGCTGGGCCTCAGTAGCCTTTCCCATATGTTCCAGAATTGTAGCTCGTTAACCCTTTTGCTGTGATGGGCAGATAACCACAGCTGCTGTGAGCTCATATATGCAGCAGGTACTCCATGTACACAAGACAGCACTCCCTTCTGTCCTCTGGCTCTTACATCCTTTCTGTCCCCGTTCGATGAGACATGTAGGGAGGAGGATTGGCATAGATGTCCTGTCTATAGCTGAACTCTCACATTCACTTATTCTCAGCACTTTGACCAGCTGAGTTTCTGCATTAACCACTTTCTAATGTTCAAGAATCTTTTGACCAAGTATGAGTACTGTATGACTGTTTAAAGACAATTATTTAGAAGGAAGTTTGACAATGTGACTATTTAGGAAAACAGCAGTGGGCTCCTCATGAGGACCAGTAATCTCCCAACCGTGTTGTTTTTAACAGTGTCAGGCATGAGTTGCCTTGTGTTGAGTAGGTAATTCAATCAGAAAGCTGCTGGTTACCCCCCACCATGTTATGTCACTATTGCACCAGTGGGCACATCTTGCCTGGCAGGTTGATATTATAGTATAAAAGGTCTAACACTGGGTAGGAACACTTATGTCTTTGACCACCAGGCAGGTTGAATAGTACCTTCTGGCACTTTGAAAGCTATACAGCCAGAAAACTGTTGCTGGTCAGTTCAAATTTTGTTTCTATATGTCTTGCAACCTGCTTGTTTTTATGTTTTTAAGAGACAACTCTGGTTTGATCTTCTCTGGGTGGGTCTAGTGCAGGGATTTTATTTTCTAATTTGTTGGATATAATAAATTTAGAAACATGTTCTCCCCCTCATTTACTGGTTATTCATTGGTACAGTTAGCATAGGGAAGATGACATAAATGATTGATTCTTTTTCCTCAAGATACTGAATTGGCTTTCTATTATCATTCAGAGCTGACCAATTTTTTTAAAAGTACCAATATGAATTGGGGGAACTAAATATTTTTCATGAGTTTCAGTCAACTGTGATTGTTTTCCTTTTTAAAGCTTTTATTGCCCTATATTTAATGTGTTGGGACCTCTTGCAGTTCCCCTCTGAGCTAAGTCCTACCATTTCATCATGTTTCAGCATCTCTGGAATACAGGGGAAATGTATTGACTAGTTTTATTCTCACTTGGGGATCATTATTTATTTGAGTATTTTTTCTTCCTAGTGGTATTAAGATAATAATACATATCTAGTCTGTAGTATTTTAGGATTACCAAATACCTATAAAATTTAAATTTATTCCTAGCCAGGTGGTGGTGGCACATGCCTTTAATATCAGCAGTCAGGAGGCAGAGACAAAGGCAGGCTGATCTCTGAGTTCAAGGCCAGCCTATTCTGCAGAGTGAGTTCAAGGACAGCCAGAGCTACACAGTGAAACTCTCTCCAAAATCCAAAATAAGAAAAAGAAAAGAAAGAAAAAGAGATTCATTTATTGTTTAGAGTCTGAGACATGGTAGACAATATCCTACATCTTATTACATCATCTTTAAGACTGGTCTCCAAGCTTACTATTGTCAGGGCTATAAAAAAGAATGTTAGGAGTATCCCCAATTTTTTAAAGTCTAGGCTCAAAGGGGTTTTGTAACTTCTATTTACAGGCTCCAGGTTCCAACTGGTAAATTTAATCAGATGATTGCAACAACTGCAGAGTCTGGAGTATGTGGTTGTTCTGTTATCTTTGGGAAAGGCAGTGGGATAAATGTACTGATGCTTTAACACCTATGACTTGGTTTCCTCATCTATAAAATGAGAATAATAATAATAACACTAACTTTATATGGTGCATGAAGGATTAAATAGACTAGTGCATGAAATGTTTCATACAGTACCTGACATGACTGTGGTTTTAACTTCAGGTTAATTATGTGATACCTACCACAAGTGACTTAATGTTATCTATTAAACTGTGCCAGATAAGTGTTAGCTATATCATCACAACAGCCATGTCTCAAACACATTTTAATATGTTCCAGAAGGCTTAAATATGGTTATCCCTTAAAGGTATCCCTCAGAGCATGTACAGATTTAAGAGGCACAGGACACTATGATAGATAGACATACCTGTGGTATAAACCATTTAAAAATAACCTCCCTTTGCCAGGTTCAAGAAAAAGGATGTGCAGGAAGAACACACATTATAGTCATGACTTAGATTTTGCTTTCTCCTCAAGGAATCTAGTTCCATGATTGTCCCTAAGAGCTTCATAGATTATTAGGTGTTTGGAGAGTGGTCTACTTCTTGACTATTTCAGAATGCTTTTCAAAGTTTCCAGAAAACAGTGTTTGTTGATAAATCAGAATAATCAAAAAAAGATTATTAGTGAAGCTGCAAAAGTAAGAACAAGATTTTATGCAGTGATGCCAACTGTCATCCCACTTAGGACCACACATCATAGATTTCAATGCTTTTCAGACATCTGCTCTCTCGGCCATATAAAACAGCTGTCAGCAAAAGCCCTGGCAGAAGAGCCCCACTATTCCAAACATCACATTCCCGTTCCTGGTGCCGTACCATTCTCCACAGCTGTGTATGTGTAGAAGTCACATAACTCTCTTGCAGGATTAGCTCCTGACCTAGTACTGGAATACAGCTTTTTTCTCTCTGTGGCTGGAACTCAAGCTTCTTTCTACATTAGCTAACCATAGCACCAGGGCAATGCTATCTGGGCACCAGCACTCCTGATATAAGAAGAGCAGCCATTATCTAAAGCCGTTCCTGTGTGGATCATGACTATAATAAATCTCTAATGGTCTTGTGTAGATTCTTAGCGACCTCATCTAGACTTTTAGAATCCTTGAAAGTGAACTCATTCTTCATGAAAATTATCTAAACCCTTAACATTTCAAGATTGAACCCAGAGCTTGAGTTTATTTCAAGCTGTTTGCCAGCTTTCACTTGAACCTAGAAACCATTGTTGTCATTTGAACTCTTTACCATCTGACGATTGAAACCAGACTTTAGGCTGGTCTTCCAGGCTTATTTAATGACAAGAGATTGAACCCAGACCTCATTCCTGACATCCAAAACTCTTACCATTCGAGAATTAAACTCATTCCCAAATATCGTCCAACCTCTATGCCATTTGGGGACTAAACTTTAGGTCTTGGGACTTTTATCTGAGTTCCTTACAATTTCTAGATTTAACCCATGCTTCTCAAGTTATCAAAGCATTGTATCAATTGGAGACTGACTGCACAGCACAGGCAGACAGCCAAGCTGTTTAGGAGTTAGATATTGAACCCAGGCCTCACTGAGGATTGTCTTCCAGTTTTTGTGCCAGCTGGATTTCCAGCCCAGCCTATGGCTGCCTTCCAACCCTCTTAGTGATGGGGGAGAAACAGAGGTCCCCAAATGATTTTAAGCATTCTGTCCCAAGGGATCAAACCTATCCGTGGTCATTATCTAACTTATTTACCAGCTGTGGATTGGACTCGCCTGTCAAAAACCAAGTGGAAAGATTGGTTGAAAGCATATTTATCCTTTGCAGCTGCTAAAGGTCTTGAATGCTGATGGTAGTAGTAGCTTTGGAAGCAGTGCTTCTCAAAATGGGGTTCTACCACCCCAGAATCACCTGAGGCTGCTCACTAAAAAGCAGATTTCTGGGTCCTATCCCAGATCCTCTGGCTCAAAATTGTTAGGCCCCTGACCATGAAACCAGCCTCTTCAGCAATCACTTTAGATGATTCCCATGCATACTGAAATGTGGGAACCACTGCCCCTGAGTGAGGTCTCTGATATCTGCTGGAGAACAATCCCAGATCTCTCAGCTGCCATCCAGCTGCTCACCAGCTGGGCTTAAGATGCAGGTTCTTATTAATGCACTCTATCAGTGTGTTGCTTTATTGGCTTGGATGTATAAGCCAAGTTTTTCCTAGCAGTTATTCAGTTGTGCTAGTTTATAGGATGGGGCTCATTCCCTGTTTCAAAAGTAATGGGTAGAAGGGAGTCTGCTGATTTTGGTACAGCATACCAACTTTGCCATGGGGATTTTATTTCCCACTCAGAGAGGACCTCCAGTACTGTGCCTTGCACTGGGGAAAGCACTCTAGAATCCCCAAATGCATGTCATTCAGGAATGCACCCTTCCTCGAACATAGGAAGGTTATGATTTCTGTTAACGTGAAAACTCAATGTTTTCTAGCTTCTCTTCAAGAGACATGTTGGCCAGGGCTGGGGCAATCACCTACTCACTATGCAGGAGACACTAAGTGCAACCTACCAGTACTGCAAAATAAAGACATTTGGTCAGATTAACATGGAAGCAGGTACTCTAAGCTTCTTGGTCACTCTACCTCTTACTGTTCTCTTGCTCTTCCCTCCCCCAATGTAAAACAAAATTTGAACATTTACAAATTACTATTTTATAAGGAGACACAGAAGGGGAGAGAATGAACTAGATGTTAACATCTGGAACAGACCAAATTAAGACATAAGAACTCATTACTGTAGCAATTACTTACTAAGTCTGGGAAATTTAAACCTAAATAGGAGTTGAAATTTTTCAAGCATGCCTTAATATAAAAATAACTTGGGAAAAATTGTCACGAACTATTGTGAATCAAACTAAATTTATGTCTTCTATTGAAAATACATGGTCCTGCTTCATTGCCGTTGATTCTGAGTTGGAGAATCATCTTCCCTGGGGCCAAAATGTGGCCTTTGTTTTTGGCTAAGGAGTGTTAAGTTATCAGCCATCCAGGGCAGACCTCATGTTCAGGAATAGTTGACCAACTTATAATGGACTGCACAGTTTTTCTGTGTGTGCCTTTATTTCGTTATGGCTTGGTGGGATTATTATCATTATCATTATTATTATTATTATTATTATTATTATTATTATTATTTCCTTTTACGTGGTGTTTAATTTTGTTTTCTTGGTTTTGGGAGATTTTGCCATTATATTGAGTTTTTGTCTGATTTTTTGAGAAATAACTTAAAGTTGGGTGGAAAGGGGGTAAAGGATCTGGAAGGACTTGGGTAACAGGAAGAATATGATCAAACTATATTTAAATTTTAAAATTGTTTTTAAATAATAAAAATATAATTTAAAAAGAATATGTTATATAATTGTCCTTTTCTTACATAAAACATGACTTTTGTCTCTTAGTTAAAGAATATTGAATTATAATAACAGGAGTTTTATTAAGAACCCTTATTGATACCCACATGAGCATTTTTCCTATAGTATTAGATTTTATGAGTTATCAAGAATTATTTTTACAAATTTATTGCCCAAACAGGAATAAGCAAGTATTATTATTAAAGTTCTCTTCAGAAGCAGATCAATATACATATATATATGAGCACATACACAATATATATGAACACACATACATGTACAGAGATAAATTTATGCTTGTTATCTCTTGTCCTTTTGCATGAGTGAATAATATCAAAGATTTTCCTCATGTCTCATTGGCTAGAATTTTATCACATGTATGCAGTAGAACTAATCCAGAAATAGGAATAATGAAATCACAATAAAAGATTTAGGCAAATTGGTATTCTTCTCTGAGGATGGTACCTGTCTCCTACAAGTAGCATTCTGTTCAGAGAGGGGTAAATAAAATGGATTCTGATATCAAGGAGGGAAGAAGAACTGGCCTTAGCATTAGTGACTGGATTTTAGATTGAGAGATTAGAAAAAGACTTTCCAATATGTCTCATCTTAGCAGAAAGCTTAGGGTCAGAAGGAAAATAGCCAAGCTCAAGATAAAGGAAACAAAGATGTGGTGCCGTCTTACCTAGTTTTCCAGGATTTTCTCAAATGTTTCTCCACAAATCTGTTCCAGTTCCAGCTTATGATGTACTCTCTAAGCCTTCTGTTCCCTTCTCCTCTCATTCTTTTTTTTAAATTGTTTTTATTGAGCTGTATGTTTTTATCCAATCTCCTCCCTTCCTCCCCTCTCCTCTTCTGCCCTCTCTTGTGGACCCCACGCTCCCAATTTACTCAGGAGATCTTGTCTTTTTCTCCTTCCTGTGTAGCTCCATGTATGTCTCTCTTAAGGTCCTCTTTGTTGTCTTAATTCTTTGGGGTTGTGGACTGTAGGTTGGTTTTTCTTCACTTTAGGTCTAAAAGCCACTTATGAGTCAGTACATAATATATTTGTCTTTCTGGGTCTGGGTTACCTCACTCAATATGGTTTTTTCAAGATCCATCCATTTACCAGAAAATTAAAAGATGTCATTATTTTTTTTACCACTGAGTAGTACTCTATTGTGTAAATGTACCACATTTTATTTATCCATTATTCAATTGAGGGAAATCTAGATTGTTTACCGGTTCTGGCTATTATGAATAATGCTGCTATGAACATAGTTAAGCACATATCCTTGTGGTATGATAGAGCATTCTTTGGGTATATATCCAAAAATGGTATTCCTGGGTCTTAAGGTAGACTGTTTCCTAATTTTCTGAGAAATCACCATACTGATTTACAAAGTGGGTGAACAAGTTTGCACTCCCACCAGCAATGAAGAAATGTTCCTCTTATCTCACATTCTCTCCAATATAAGCTGTCATCATTGTTTTTGATGGCTATTTGGACAGGTGTAAGATGGAATCTCAGAGTTGTTTTGATTTGCATTTCTCTGATGGCTAAGGATGTTGAACATTTCCTTAAGTGTCTTTCAGTCATTTGAGATTTGTCTGTTGAGAGTTCTCTGTTTAGGTTTGCACTCCATTTTTTAATTGGATTATTTGTTCTTTTGATGTCAAGTTTCTTGAGTTCTTCGTATAATTTGGAGGTCAGTCCTCTGTCAGATGTGGGATTGGTAAAGATCTTTTCCAATTCTGTTGGCTTCCATTTGTCTTGTTGACCATATTCTTTGCTTTACAGAAGCTTCTCAGTTTCAGGAGGTCCCATTTATTGATTGTTACTCTCAGTGTCTGTGTTACTGGGGTTATATATAGGAAGTGGTCTCCTGTGCCAATGCATTCAAGTGTACTTCCCACTTTTTCTTCTACGAGGTTCAGTGTAGTCAGTTTTATGTTTGAGAAGGGGGTTGCTTGTTGGTTCCTGGCTGCCCGGCTAGCTTAGACCTGAAATAATCACACAGAAACTGTATTAATTAAATCACTGTTTGGCCTATTAGCTCTAGCTTCTTATTGGCTAACTCTTACATATTAATTTAACCCATTTCTATTAATCTGTGTATCACCACGAGGTCATGGCCTACCAGCAAAGTTCCAGCACCTCTATTTCTGGCAGTGGCTCCACGGTGTCTCTCTGACTCTGTCTTCCTTTTCTCATCATACAGCCTAGCTTTCCCCACCTAGTTCTGCCCTTCCCTGCCATAGGCTCAAAGCATTTCTTTATTCATTAACCAATAAAAGCAACACACAGTCAGAAGGACCTCCCACACCTTTTCTGTTTAAACAAAAAGGAAGGCTTTAACTTTAACAGAGTAAAATTACAAGTAACAAAACAGGTATCAAGCAAGAATTACACTTACAATATTTATATTTACTTTATCTTTTATTGTAACTAAGAAAAACTATAACTATAAATTCTTCACTCCATCAAAGACTCCAGAAGGATATAATATTACTTAAGTAAACAGGAGGTGCATTGTATGCAACTTCCAAAACTCTAGAATTGACAGAGGAATCTCACTGCCTGGACAGTCACCCAAAGTTCTTCTATACCACTGGGGCATCCATCTTTAGCCTACTGGCCCATAGTCCATGAAGAAGGAAATTTCAAAGACAGTTCCATCAATATTGGTAGTTTGTCAGTCATTTTTTCTGTGTCCTGCAGAATGTCTAGCAGACTCTTTTATGAAGTAGGAACCCCGAAGGACAGTTTCACCTTTCAGTCATTTACCTGTGTGTCCTGCATGTCCAGTTAAGCAGTCCAGGCCAAAGCAATTTCTTGCCCAAATGGCTAACCAACTCCATAAGGAGCCTCTTTGATGCCCATCTTCCTCCTGAAGTAGCTTGGTGTTGACAGGAGCAGATGTGTCTCACTGTCATGAAAAATCCTAATTTCTTAAAACATTTAAATGCCATATTCTGAAGGTCTCTGAAAGATTTGAAGAATACCTAACTGAAATATATCTCTATATATCTAGAAAACCTAACTAACTTGACTACAAGCTTGAATATTATAGATGACTATCTATTAACCTATATTTCTTAAATATACATTACATTTTTAAATGAACTACACAAAGACAATACCTTAATCAAGATCAGAAATACATATACACATAACAAAATTGACCTTAAATCTGTATCAATAAACGAAGATCCCTACCAATGCAAATTATTCATATCTATATGATATCCCCCTTTAAATGTAAACAAAAATTTATAGACAATATGTAGGAATATGGGCATAGTATTCTCCATACTGCTTCCTACTTTTTGTCTGGCTTAGTAATTTTTGGGGGTGTTCACAGTGACCTTCGTGGGATCTTGTTCCATCAAACCACACCAGTCTGGAAGCAATCCACAGGTTCTTATCTTCTGTGGAAGCAAGAGAAGAACCTCTTTTCCAAAGCAATATATCCTTAGACCCAAATTTCAAAATCATGATACCTTTATAATATATCTACTGGTTTAGCTTAGCAGCCTATACAATGAAATGTCTCTCTGTACTTAGCTCATTCATTTAGTCAAAAAATTCAAAGATAACACAATAATATACATAATCCAGACTCTCTGTGAATTTTCCATTTTTACATGGCTTATTTTTCTTTACTTCTTTTAATTTATGACTGTCTGTACTCTGTCTCTTTAAAGACTTTACCTTTTTTTAAGCATTAAATTTATTTTATGACTCTCTATACTCGTTTTCTTCTCTCTTCCAAGCCTACATACATTTATCCAACATTATACTTTATCTGTATTTGTCTTTATAGCATATCTGTAATACTTTATTTTTCCAGGAGTGCTTTTTAAAATGCTAAGCACTTCTTAAAACTTAAGCTGCATCATTACTATGGTATATACAGTACTTCCTGATTGCCTGCCCACTCTAAAACTTAAGCTACACTATTACTATGGTATATACAATACTTCCTGCTTGCCAGCCCAGTCCAGCATGATGGAGCTGCTCACACCTCTGAGAGCCATGCACACAGCCCCATTCTCAGGCACATAGCCAGTCCATGCTGCCATTAAGCAAGCTGCAGCAGTCTGCTCACAAACCCCATCTAAATGCTCCATCTTCCGAAAGAGCCAGAGGTCATACTGGCAGCAAGGCCCAGAAAGGCGGCATTTCAAAACAGTTGTGACTGGATCAGGGAAACCTCTCTTAATGGAGCTGCAGCACACCACCAGCTAACAGCAGGAAGCTGTATTTAACTATGTATTGTTGTGCCTAGAATTGCTTTTCAAGCTTTCTCAGGTTTTACATGGATTTTAGTTTACCACATTGGCACCAATTTGCTGGAGAAGGGGGCTGCTTGTTTGTCCCTGGATGCCCGGCTGCTTAGACCCAAAAAATCACACACTCAAAATAATCAAACTGTCTTAATTAAATCACTGCTTGGCCTATTAGCTCTAGCTTCTTATTGGCTAACTCTTACATATTAATTGAAGCCATTTCTTTTAATCTGTATATCACCATGAGGTCATGGCTTATCAGCAAAGTTTCAGCACGTTTTTCTCTGGTGGTGGCTCCATGGTGTCTCTCTGACTCTGCCTTTTTTTTCCCATTATACAGCCTAGCTTTCCCCACCTAGTTCTGTTCTTCTCTGCCATAGGCTCAGCTCAAAGTGTTTCTTTATTCATTAACCAATAAAAGCAACACATAGACAGAAGGACCTCCTACACCAGTTTTATGTTGAGGTATTTGGTCCATTTGGACTTGAGTTTTTGCATGGCAATAGATATGGATCTACTTGCATTCTTCTACATGTTGATATCCAGTTATGCCAGCACCCTCCTCTAATTCTTTATAGGAGTACGTTTTTCCTCCAAATATGCTAAAGTCAAGCACCCATGCCTCTTCTCACATCTTTCAAAATCTTTGAACCTTCTCACTTTTATAAACTTTAAAGAGCCTTGCATCTCTCTTTGTTGTAATTCCCAACAGAGGCTGGGGTGTGATTAGATGAGTGGTGCCTACCACTTAGACTGTTGATCTCAAGGACACAGACACTATGTCCAACTCTTGTCAACCCCCACTGTGCATCTAGTAGGTGCACAGTAAGTGCTTGTTGAGTGGGTGAAAGGGATTACAGCATGGAAGTAATTTCTACTTTAAAAAACCATGAATTCTAATTGGTATTAATAATCAAAACCCAGAGTCAGATATAGGGGTTAATGCTGAAGATCAGAGAAGCAGGGCAGCTAGCCCCTAGAGAGTTCTTACATCTACCAATGCTCAGACCATAGGGGCAATTCTGTCCTCAGACTGCATCTCTGGACTCCATCTGTCTCCACCAAACCCCAGATTGCAACTGTTTCCTGTCTCCTCCTGCCTTATATTCCCCTCTCCACCCAGCCATATCACTCCTGTCGCTGCCTCCCCAATGCTGGTTTTAAAGGCATGGTATCCCAAGTGCTGGGATCACCTTTGTGTGAGCTGTGTTTCTCTCTCATAAAGATTCAATCTTTTGTAGCCCAGGGTGACCTTGAACTCACAGAGATCCACCTGCCTCTGTCTCTCAAGTCCTGGGATTAAAGGTGTGTACCACCAGTGCCTCTAGTGGCTAACTCTGCACTCTGATCTTCAGGCAAGCTTTATTTGTTTAAATATAAACAAGATATAACTAAAGACTTCCGAGGAATATAATAAACATTAGCAAATAACTTCAATGAGGCCTGATAAGTATAATACTCAAAGTAAATTACCAAAAGGTTTTAAGAACAAGGCTAGTTATACCTTACTATACCTGAGAGGTTTTCTTGAAAACAAAACAAAATTTAGGAATCATTTGAATATTCTAAGTAACTCAGATCATCTAACTCTGACCTCAGAAACTATAAGTGAATAGTTCATGGGAATTATATTATTTAAGAATGAGAAGGAGAATATGACTAAACCTTTCTGCATGTTTTGGAATCATAGGAGACAAATTAGGTAGATTTCTAAGTACCCTAAAATTTAACTCCTTCATTTTAAGGCAAAAGTATATAACAGTTTCTTAAGTAGCCATAGAGTGATCACAGAGATAAGGATAAGAAATATAAGCATACATAAAATCTTCATATATCACAGGAAATAAAGGTGAAGAAAGTTGTATTTTAGTGGCATTTTTATGAGCTGGGTCACACATGCAGAAGAGTGAACAAAATGTGATCATCCATCTAAGATCAGAAGAGCAGCCATTACAAGTGTTAAGTAAGCCCCAATATGCAGTAACAGTAATTTTTCACACAATCTTAAACAAACCACAAACTAATTTTGTCTGGTTTTGAACTTTATATACATGGAACATAGAGTATGTATTCTTTAGCTATGATTCTTTCCCAATACTGTTTCTGTGAGGTTTGTATGCACTGTCCTATGTAGCTATAGATATCATTGCTATATGGTATTTGAATATATTAAATTTATTAATCCCATTATTGATGAACACTTGGAGTTATTACAGCAATCTGGTATTTGACATAGAAGCAAAAAATTTATACTAGAAAAAAAGACAGCATCTTCAACAAATGGTACTGGGGAAACTCAATTCCCATATGCAGAGGAATAAAATTATACCCACATCTATCATCCTGAACAAAAATTAGATCCAAATGCATCAAAGATCTCAACTTGAAACCTCAAAACTGAAATTGCTAGAAGTAAACATAGGCAGTACCCTATGAGATCTAAGTATAGGCAAGGGCTTTCTGAAGAGGACTCCATTTGCCCAGGAAATAAGGTCAATTATTGACAAGTGGGACCTCATAATTCTAAAAAAAAACAAAACACCACTTAACTTCTTTACAGCTAAGGAAATAATCAAGAAAGAAAACTATTCATATATATATATATGTAAATCTTTTATGAATCATCTACAAAAGTAGGTTTCCATGTGGCATTTTATTCTATTGTATAAATTTACCATGGTTTTATTATTCATTTGTCTTTTGATTAAATTTCTAGGCTGTTTCCTTTTACTGGCTATTGTGAATAGAGCAGTTAGGCACATAGCTGAGCAACATATCTTTGTAGTAGGAATAAGTCCAAGAGTGTTATAAGTTGATCATATGGTAGCTCTATTTGAACATCTTGAATAACCTCCCAACTGATTTCCACAGTGGCTGCAGCAGTTTGTATTATCATCAACAGGACAAGTGCTCTGCTTTCCACACATTTATGCTGGTATTAATTGTTTTCTATCTTAGCCATTATGTCTGAGATATGCTGAATTATTGAAGTAGTTTTATTTTGTATTTCTTTGATGAGAGAAAGTAGGCAGAATTAGGGAGATGCCATGTAGCTGCTGAAAGAGAAAGATGCCAGCCAGAACTTTACCTGGTAAGCCAAAGCCTCATGGTGATACACAGATTAATAGAAATGGGTTAATTCAAGAAGTAAGAGCTAGCTAGAAATGGGCCGGAGTCATTGGCATAGTTTCTGTGTGATTATTTGAGTCTGAGCAACCAGGAAATGAATGAGTAGCCTCCATTTATAGAATGGTGCCCAACGTGGGGCTCAAACCCATGACCCCGAGATTAATAGTCTCATGCTCTACTGACTGAGCTAGGTAGGTTTTTAAAGAAGCTCGACCTTCAGAGGCACCAATGGCCCTGCCTTTAAAATGGTTAACTAAGGAACCAATATGGGTTAAACAATGGTCTTTAACAGAAGAGAAACTACAGGCTTTAGAACAGCTGGTACAGGAGCAACTAGATACTCAGCATATTGAGGATTCAACCAGCCCTTGGACTTCTTTGTTAAAAAGAAATCTTGAAAATGGAGAATGGTGGCAGATCTAAGAGCTGGCAAACTTTTCCATGAAGCAGGAAATTTGAAGATCTGATGTCCTCTGCATGTGCTGGAAACTGGAATCAAATCCAGCAGCCAAGAGGCCTGAACATGCTTTATGTTGGCATTTATAGTACACGAAACCACACACAAAGTGGACTGGTATCTTAAAGGCTATTGGTTGTAGGAGTTCCCACAGCACCTAGAGTCATTGGCCAAGCAATGTGGTCATGACAGCCCTGGATACTGACTCTGCTTCTCTTGGCCTATTTATGGTGAGGGTAGTTCACCACTAGCTCTGGGACCACCGGGTGGGAGCTGTGCTCACCACCTCAACACTGGGAAGCTGTTGGTCCATGCCAGCACCAAGTAAGTTGCAGCATACTGCCCATACTATACCAAATATAAAGCTGGTAAAGAACTTTTCCTGTTCTGTAGGCTACCTCTTCACTTGAATGATGGTATCTTTTTTATACAGAATATTTTGTTTCCTGAGGTCTCTTTTGTCAATTGTTAGTCTTAATGCCTGTGCTACAGGGGCTTTGTTCAAAAGGCCCTTTTCTATGTCTTTAAGTCTAAATATGTTCCTTATTTCCTCCACTATCAAATTGAGTGTACAGGTCTGATATTGAAATATTTACATATGAAATTTAATGTTAGCTTTCAATTTTATAAAGAATTAGAATAAATTTTGATGGATATTGAAAAATACTACTGCATATATTATGTATATAATGATACATATGAACATTTATCTCTCTATATATATTAATCAAATGGCATTTACCTGAGAAGGTAAGACTAGTTCTTCAGTGTCACATTCTTAGAATTAAATCATTGCTTTCCAGACTGAAAACTATATCTCAATACATGCAAAAGAAGCAGTTAACAAAGCCATCACATACAATGATAAAAAGTCTCAGACTAATAGAAGTATAGGGGAATTTTCTCAATCTGATAAAGATCATCTTCAAAAACACTATTGTACTTAAAAGTGAAGACTAGATGTTTTAATAAATAATAATAATGCAAGGATTTCCACACTGCTTGAAGAATACTAAAAAATCCATTTTGGAAAGAAATGAGTAAAACTTTCTCTAACATAGATGATGTTGTTTAGGAATATAAAAAAAATCACTGGTATGGATAAGTGAGTTTATTATGATTGTGGAGTACAAGAACAATATAAAAAGTGTATTTCTGTATCTTAACTAAAAGTAGTTGGAAATCAAAAATTTTGAAATAACATTCAAATTTTTTTTTTAAATTTTAATTGCTTTATGAATAATACCATTCAAAATTTCCACTTCCTCCCTTCCTCCCATTTTCCTCCTACTCTCCCACTCACCTTCCCCCTCCAGTCCTAAGAGAAGGCAGGGTACCCTGCCCTGAGGGAAGTCCAAGGCACTCCCCACTTCATTCAGGCCTAGGAAGGTGTGCATCGAAACCGACTAGGGTCCCAAAAAGCCAGTACATGCAGTAGAGACAAATCCCAGTGCCATTATCATTGACTTCTCAGTCAGCCCCCATTGTCAGCCACATTCAGAGAGTCTGGTTTGATCCCATGCTCATTCAGTCCCAGTCCAGCTGGCTTTGGTGAGCTTCCATTAGATCAGGTACACCATCTCAGTGGGTGGACCAACCCCTCACGGACCTGACTTCCTTGCTCATCTTCTCCCTCCTGCTCTTCAACTGGACCTTGGGAGCTCAGTCCAGTGCTCTGATGTGGGTCTCTGTCTCTATCTCCATCCATCGCCAGACGAAGGTTCTATGGTGATATTCAAAATATTCATCAGTGTGACTATGGGACAAGGCCAGTTCAGGCACCCTCTCCTCTACTGCCTGAGGACCTAGCTGGGGACATCCCCGTGGACACCTGGGAACTCCTCTAGAGCCATGGTCACAGGAGACCACTTCCTACATATAACCCCAGTAGCACAGACAATAAGAGCAACAATGAATAAATGAGACCTCCTGGAACTGAGAAGCTTCTATAAAGCAAAGGACACAGTCATTAAGACAAAAAGGCAGCGTACTGAATGGGAGAAGATCTTTACCAATCCCACATCAAACAAAGGTCTGATCTCCAAAATATATAAATTTAACTCAAGAAACTAGACATTAAAATTCTAAATAACCCAATTAAAAAATGGGGTACTGAACTGAACAGAGAATTCTCAACAGAAGTTCAAATGGCCAGAAGATACTTAAGGTCATGTTCAACTTCCTTAGCGATCAGGGAAATGCAAATCAAAACAACTTTGAGATACCATCTTTGTCAGAATGGCTAAAATCAAAAACACTAATGATTACCTATGCTGGAGAGGATGTGGAGTAAGGGGAACACTCATCCATTGCTGGTGGGAATTCAAACTTGTGCAACCACTTTGGAAAACTGTGGTGGTTTCTCAGAAAATTGGAAGTCAACCTACCTCAAGATCCAGCAATACCACTCTTGGGAATATACCCAAGAGATGCTCAATCATACAGTAAAAGCATTTGTTCAATTATGTTCATAGTAGTATTATTTGTAATAGCCAGAACCTGGAAACAACCTAGATGCCCCTCAATGGAAGAATGGATAAAGAAAGTGTGGCACAGCTACACATTAGAGTACTACTCAGTGGTAAAAAAAACAATGACATCTTGAATTTTGCATGCAAATAGATGGAAATAGAAAACACTATCCTGAGTGAGGATACCAAAAATATGATTATGGTATTTACTCACTCATTAGTGGATTCTAGCCATAAACAAAGGACAATGAGCCTATAGTTCACGATCCTAGAGAAGCTAAATAATAAGGTGAACCCAAAGAAAAACATATATAGATCCTCATGGAAATTGGAAGCAGACAAGATTGCCAGGCAAAAGTTGGGAGCATGGGGGTGGGGTGAGGTGGGCAAAGGTGAGGGGGGAGAGAGAAGGGAGAAAGGGAGGATTGGGGAGAGTTTGGGAGAGTAGGATGGTTGAGATGGAGGAAGGGCGGATATGGGAGCAGGGAAGAAGATATCTTAATTAAGGGAGCCATTTTAGGGTTGGCAATAGCATTCAAAATTTAACCTAAATCATGAAATAATTAAACATAACTCTCTTGAAATATGCATAACATCTTGCACACTAAAAACTTTTTATAAAATATTTATTGTTAAGATATCAATCTAATCCGGGTGGTGGTTGTGTATGCCTTTAATACCAACACTCAGAGGCAGGCAGATCTCTGTGAGTTTGAAGCCAGCCTGGGCTACAGAATAAGTTCCAGGACAGGCAGAGATACGCAGAGAAACCCTGTCTTGGGCGAAATAAAACAAAACAAAAGAAAAGATGTCACTCTAGGCTCCGTATACAGCTCAGTTTGTAGAGTGCTTGCCTAGCAAGCTAGAAACCCTGGGTTTAACTTGTAGCACCATATAAATCATTTGTGATAACACATGCCTGTTATCCCAGCCCTCAGGAAATGTAAACAGGAGACTTAGAAGTTCAGGGTCATCTTTGGCTGCATAGTGAATGCTAAAATAGTCTGGGTTACATGAAACCCTGTCTCAGTGAAGAAGATGAAGAAGAGGAGGAAGAAGAAGACCATGGAGGCAGACAAGGAGGAGGAAGACTAGGAGAAGAATGAAGAGGAAAAAAGAATATTTCTATCTGCTAATATAATAGAATGATCTGTAAATAGTTTCAACCCAAATTCACAGGTTATTTTTATTTTTTATTTTTATTTCCTTTATTTTGTTTTGTTGTAGAAATCAAAGTTTGTTTAAATTTGTTCTAGCATTTACTTGCTTATAGAGCTATTTTGAGGTTCAAATAAAATAATTCCATTTTGGAATTTTACTGAAAAGCCCAGCATTTAATTAGCAATAAACATCAACTATTATTATGGAATTTTTTATTGTTTTTTTGGCTAGTTGATATATTTGTTCCTAATGCCACATTTTTACATTTTTTACAATACATGTCATGTAGTACCTTCTAGGGTATTAGTCCTCATTCATTTCTTCTTTTGTTCTAAAAAGTTTTGTTTTCTACTCTGTATATTTCTAATTACATGAAACTTCATTCCAAAAGCAAAGCAAGCATTCAGATACTCTGAAAAGAACTCTTTGGTAATAATGGTGAAAGAGGTGGGACTAGGATGAGATGGATGGACATCTTAACCGGAGTACTCCTTAAAAAGTAAAGAAAACCCCCCGACAAACCACAATCCCAGAGAACTTAGACAACAATGAGGACACTAAGAGAGACTTACATAGATCTAATCTACATGGGAAGTAGAAAAAGGCAAGATCTCCTGAGTAAATTGCGAGCATGGGGACCTTGGGGGAGGGTTGAAGGGGGAAGAGGAAAGGCAGGGAGGGGAGCAGAGAAAAATGTAGAGCTCAATAAAAATCAATTAAAAAAGTGGTGTAGGAAGTCCTTTTGACTATGTGTTGCTTTTATTGGTTGAATAAAGAAACTGCCTTGGCCTTTTGATAGGGTAGAACTTAGATAGGTGGGGAAGATAGAATAGGATGCTGAGAAGAAGGGCAGAGTGTCAGACACCATGAAGCTCCTGCCTGAGACTGACGCTGGTTAGAATCTTTCCCGGTAAGCCACGACCTCGTGGTGTTACTCAGATTGGTAGAAATGGGTTAGATCAAGATGTGAGAGTTGGCCAAGAAGAGGCTAGATATAATGGGCCAGGCAGTAATTTAATTAATACAATTTCTGTGTGGTTATTTCGGGGCTAAGCTAGCCAGGCGGCGGGACACAGCCCGTTCCTCCTACTACAAAAAAAGAATAAGGCAGTTTTGTATGACAGATACAAAGAAATCTCCAAAATATATTACTGATTGAAATGAAATATAGAAGTACTAAGTATGCTAGCCCTTCATTAAAAAAAAAAAACGAGGCCTACAAGATGATAAGATGGTTCAGTGGATAAAGGAACTTGTCACCAGTCCTGACTATCTGAGTTGGATACTCAGAACCCACATGGTAAAAGTAGAAAGCCCAACTACCAAAAGTTGTCCTCTGACCTCTACTCACATCATGTGCATTGGCCAGCATAAACACGCACACAGAAGCGTGTGCACACACACACACTGAGACACACCCACACACAGAGTAAAAAATATGAATGTGTCCTTAAAAAAAAGAAAGAAAGAAAGAAAAAGTAGCATTTAAATTGAACTAAGGAGTGGAGTTTGAATGGAAACAGATCTAGACAGAAGGAACTATCTATGGACAAGCCCAAGGCAGTAAGAGAAGGCTGGTGTAGTCAAAGCATAGATAATGGAGAGAAGAGATCATAGCCAACGACAATCATATTAAGCAACTTTTGTCACTGTGACATGAACAGCTTTAATGAGGAAAGTTTTCTTTCTCCTGTGGCTTCTGAGACTTTAGACCATGATTGCTGTGGCTCTGAAGCTTTAGTCCATGACTGTCTGTTTTTATGGTTGTGGCTCTGAAGTGAGGCTTCACATCAAGGTGGATAATATTGGTTGATGGACAACTGCCAGTGTGCGTATATAGTAAAGGGCTTTGTCACCATCCCCCATCACCTTTTACTATATCTAGGCTCTAGTCTATTGCTGTTGCTGCCCACATTCAGGGGCAGTTCATCCCTATTAGTTAATCTATCAAAACTCCATTATGGACACATGAGAGTTCTACTTTATTGAGCATCCTTTATTCCAATCAGTTGACAATCAAGATTAACTATCACAGCAATGACAGTACTATGCAATTGCCTTTTAAAGAACAGCTTTTATATTAAAAGAAAACTAATAATAATCCACCCATTCCTTACTTCCTGTATCACAGCTACATTTGAAATCTTAATATGTACAAGGCAATGTGTTCAGTGCTGGAAGTACAGAATGGAGTAGTCAGGCAGATTTATGATGCAGTTAATGAAGCTTAGACTTATCATCTATTATTCACACAGGTTCTTGTTATGGCTATAGTACTAGGAGGAGAGAAAATAGCCAAGTTGCAATCAGAATGCATTTCTGTGCAAACATTTTTGGTAAATTGTCTAAAGACATTTTGGAAAGTACATGATCTTAATCTCCAAATCTGTAATAATCTAAGTTCTCATCTCATTCTAAATAAATGTATTAGCTCATATATAATTTGGTATTTGTAATTTTATATTCTTAGCAAAAGTTCCCTAAATTGTATTAGTTTCAAGACCCACAGAATCTGGATCTGTCCCTGTGTGCAGCCTTCTACAGTCTTACAGAAGAGGTATGTGAGTGACAATTCAGTACACCTGGCCAAGTTCTGCAATAGGGAAAGACACTTAATCAGCATATGAGGAGTAAAAGACGAGGAAACCTGGACTTGAAGATGCTAAGAATCAGCAGGACAAAAGCAAGAACTCTTTAACAGGAGGGTAATAGGAATGATTGTCTTTAGGCCAAACACAAAGTTAGAACATATTGGTTGCTATAGAAACACAAGTCAACTTTGATCATGATTTTATAGAAAAAATATGAATTTGAGCTAAACTAAAAGGAAAGAACTCTTTTATGGTTTTCCTTCATCTGTTCTGACTAGAACAGAAAAGATCAATGAGCTAAATAAAACTTGTTGGGAAGTAACAGAAGGTGGCCCCAGATAAGACTGTTAAGAAAAAAGCACTTAATTACAGTCAATGACTTGAGAGAATAGGTCAGATAAATGGATTTTGTCTTCTGTATGCAGCATGCTTTGAAGTATAGACATATATAGACATACAAGTATTTCTTAGCATCAACCTTATAATAAATATTATATGAGAATATAATTTCCAAGTTAATCTAAAATTATAGGTAATCCTATTATTTTTATTTTTAAAGATTATTTTAGTATATGGAATAAGCCATGAATCAATGCTTTTATCCTTCCTAGCTGCCAGGATTAAATGCTAGTTTGGTGGGTTTCTGTCCAGACATCTATCTGTGTATATACAGATGTGTGTGTACACACATGTATTCATAGATGCACACCAAGGGAGTATTTTTTAACTTCCAGTTTGAGCTATACCTAAATTATTATTTATCATCTTGTTTTCTCATTTGCCAGTTTATTATTGCCTTATTTCTATGACAACAGGGTGATCAATACTAGTTTCTACCTGTTATATTATATTAATAGTACCTTTATTATAAGGAAAACACCATGAAAAACATCTTAAAGATTTGCAAAGTCATAAAGAATCTGTACATTGAATCAATCATTCAGTTTAAATAACTATCAACTCATAACAATTTTATTTCATTCTATATTGCCATCCTGTCTTCTGCCCACTTATGAGTAGACACTAAAGCTCTAACTATTTTTTCTAAGCAAATTCAGCTAGTGTGAATATATTTATAAATAAAACTGTCTTTTTCTATTTATTGCCAAAGCTTGAGTATTAAACTACTGAAACAGAAACAAGTAAATTTCATTTGCAGTATTCGCTGAAGAAAACTGGGAGGGTAGATGTCTGGCCTATAACTAGATAACATGAGAAAAACAATGCAGAAAGCTAAAATCTGGAGTGTGGATGTTTTGGACAGCTTGGAACTCAGTTTTGATGGAAACCGGTCATTAAAGATAAGTGTTTTCGTTAAGATGAGCTCTAGCTTGTAAGTTATGCTAGTAAACTAGAACTTCAGAGCTGTGCAGCCATGACACTAATTGGAGACTTTTAAGACTGAAACTTTATGGCACCTTTGAAGGATGCTCTCAGTATAATTATGAGAATGTAATTTTTTATATAGATTGTAAAAATTATGGAAATGTGAGCTCAATTTGAGATAGCCCAGTTTGTGCTCATTTTTTGTTGGTGTGATTTTTTTCTGAAGATTATCAGATGTTTCCATTATTCTGATCTAGCTATAAAATAACATGCTTTACCAATAAAGAAAATGTTGTTTTGATTTGTTTTTTCTGACCCACAAAAAAATGTAGCTTTTTAAACTCTCTTAAGTATTTGTTAGAAGGTTTCTGACACATTACTCTCAATTCCTAAAAGATTCCAGAACTTAGAGGTTTTAGTTAAATGTAACATGTTACAAAAGGGTGTCTTATTGACTATGTGAACTATCGCATTAACTGGAATTCTAAAGCCCCAGTTACTGAAGTTGGGGGAAAAGCAGAACCAAGTACAAGTACTATGTCTCAGACAGAATCACTGTTTTTAGAACTCTCTTGATGGACATTGGGGATTTTATAATAGAAAACTGAAGTTGTAGTTCAAAATGGATGGACAAATACAGTACCTTTCACAGAAACTAGGGGCTTCTGAGAAAGAAATTCAAGTTTGAGGCCTTGAGAAAGTTAGTGTTGAGTATTCTCAATTCAAGACTTAAGAAATGGTTGGAGTCAGAGTTAGCTCGTGGTATTAATTTTTAGAGTACCTAATTTAGAGATGTAGGTTGAAGTCATGTATGTAAGTTATCCATTAGAGACTGGAAAAAAACCAAGGAGGAGGAATATGTTTTAGAATATTTCCTTGACTAACAAATGCACAGAAAGATTAAGTGAGGCTGAGTAGAACCTGTCAAAGATGAGACCCTTGTGAAAACAAGAACCAGGAGAGGGTATTCAGTACTTCCAATGTCTTTCTTTTTCCTCTCTCTAATAATGTATTAAGGGGTGCAATGGAAAAACTTATGTGGGATTCCCTTCTGTATGCTATGAATATGTAATACTACAATTGGTTAATAAAAAAACTACCTTGGCCTATGGCAGGGCAGAATAGAGCTAGGTAGAAAAAACTAAATTGAATGCAGGGAGAAAGAAGGCAGACTCAGGCAGGTGCCATGTAGCTGCTGAAAGAGAAAGATGCTGGAACCTTACTGATAGGCCACAGCCTCATGGTAATACATAGATTAATAGAAATGTGTTAATTTAAGATATAAGAGCTAGATAGAAATCTGCCTGAGCCACCAGCCAAACAGTGTTGTAATTAATATAATTTTAATGTGATTATTTGGGCCTGAGCAGCCAAGAAACTAAAGTGCAGTCTCTGCTTACAAAAAACAGACTCAAATATAGAACAAGGTAGATGCCACTACTCATCTAGTGGCCGCTCTCCCATCGTTCTGCCCAAGAGTGAAGAGGACGAACCTCAAGCCACCTCTTTGCTGCCTATTCCAGCTCTAACCTCCCAAGAAAGAGTATGAGATCCTTCTCCTCTATTTTATCTGGTCACATCTCCAGAGAAAACCATGCCCATGGCAAGTCATCCCAAAGTCATTGGCAAATGGATCGAGCTCCCACGAATTTCCCCCTTTTTCTCCAATTAAGAAAGTTCTAATCCTAACACCAACTATATACAATAAGAACTATCAAGTATTGTCCAGAAGAAAGAAAAGGTACTAACATAAACAAAAGTGAAATTACAACCAACAAGAGCAACATCAAGTCAGAAACACATTCTAAATATCCATACCATAGGTAATAAATGCTCCAATAGCTGTCCTATCCTGAAGAGTCCCAGTCTTGTACCTAATATGCCCTTAGTGAGGATATGAGATGATTGTTTGTGACTATTACTATCTAGTCTTCAACCCTATCAAAGACCTGAGAAGGAAATAATATTACCTAAATAAGCAGAAAGTGCAAGCAAATAACTTTAAAAGATCAAAAAAAAAAAAAAAAGACAGAAACAGCTGGCTGCCTGGACATTTACCCAATGTTTCTCTACAATGTTGGGATATCCAACTTTGGCTTTAGGCCTAGAATATCTGACAGACCATTTTCAGAAGCAAGAAAATTTGAAAGAATTGTTCTACCCTGTTTTGGCAAGGTTCAGCAGTTACTCTTCCTTGTGTCCTGCTTGTCTGTATTGGACAGTGTTCTTACTGTCAGCAGTCAAGTCCAGGACAGTTCTTTGCTCAATAGGCCAGTTTTGCCAAGAAGTAAACAAGCTCCATATGGTATTTATTCAGTGCCCATCATCCTCTCAGAAGTAGATCAGTGCTTCCAGGAGCAGTTGTGTCTCATGTCAACAGAATTCTATGTTACTAAAACATTTAAGTGCCATATTCTGTAGGTTTTTAAAGTGTTTGAAGATTACCTATCTATAAGGAATACATCTTTGGGAATTTACAAAACCTAACTAACATAAGTATGACAAATATGGGTAACAATTACCCTGTAATTCTCAATAACCTATATATCATAAAGACTAAAGCTTCACATTAACAAAATAAACAATCTGTAAACAGATATACAGTATCAAAATTGTGCCCATATATAAAAATATCTTAATCAGAGGTAGAAATGTCTAGTGCAATAAGACAAAAATATCCTTAATTTGCACCAATATACAAAATATCCTAAACAGAAGTAGAAACATATATATGGTATGACAAAAATAATTTTATATTTGTAAAGGAAGCCAAACATGGTCTTATTTGCTTACTTGAGAAAATGACCACAGTAACTCAAGGAACTCATTTAGACTACTGAAGCTTATGTTATTATACAATCAAACAGTGGCATATGATGCAAGACACTTTTCATTGTTCTTTAACGAAGAGACTTATAATACTGGAAGCTTAATTGATGTCCTACTTATATGAAGCACAATGAAATAATGACAAAAGATGTTCCAGCTAAACTTGAGGGCCATTACACTGGGGAAATGGAATTTGGTTTTACTATGAGCAGAGTTTCTTAGCACCATCCTAAAACAGATAAAATATTTTAATAGTAAGATCTAATTTTGATGAATATTCTATAGTTTTACTAGTGAAATTTGGTAGTTTTAATAATTATGCAATATATGAAACTCTTAAAAAATAAATAGAAAAGAAAGAAAAATCCATTAAAATGACTAGGAGTTTTAAAAGATTTGAGATCTACCCTCTCTGCCTTCTTCATGTTTCTGCAGCCTTGGCCTGCCTCTGGGATTCTGAGAACTCATGTCCTACTTCTCATTCCCTTTTATTAAGATTCAACAATGCTGGCCTATTTTGTGTTTCTTAAACTTTCCAAGCTTGTCTTGCCTCAGAGCTAGTGTACTTGCTATTTTTCTCTTAACGTTATCTTCCCAGATCTGTTCTTGGCTGACTTCTTGTTGTCACTGGGCCTGAATCAAATGTGACACTTCAACACCTCACCCCATGACAGCAATTGGACTAATCAGACAAAAGAGGTTCTTGGTTGCACTAACCTGTTTTCTCGTCTTCATGGAACTTATCATTATCTGAATTTTTCTTGTTTGTTTATTGCCCAGTGTCTCTCTGACTCCTCGCTCTTCCAGTCCTACCTACATGGAATGTAGACCCATGAAACCGTGAACTATAAACTCACTGTCTAGAAAAATACTTGGCACATAGAAGGTTCTCAGTGACAGTTGAAAAATGAAAAATAGATGAATTCATTTGCATGTAGAAATACCAGTAATGAGTAGCAACAGAAAATAAGTCATTTGAAGAAAGTAATATCATAGATAGATTAATAAAAGAAAGAATATAAAGTTTATCTGTTTCACACTGTTGATGTTGTAACAGGAAGAGACCAAGATACCAGAACAGCTAATATCTGAAGTGCTGTTGACATAATGGAAGCAGCCACCTGTCCCTTGCTTCTTGGAGCAAAGAACTGAAACATAAGGGTTGGAGAAGTTTTCAAGCCTAACTGCATGGCAGTTAAAGAAGAACATCTGAAGTCCAAATGACCCTGGACCATTTATGGAACAGTAGATATGTCCCTGAGAGAAGAGGGGTCTTCTGGCTGGTGGAAATGGGGCATTCACATACTTTGAAATAACCCATGGCCTGAGGGCTCACCCTAATGAAAGATTTCACATTCCGACTTATTTTTTGTCTGTGAAGTAGGCATGTCATTATTACTTTACCACATTTTGAGACGTGCTGGAGAAGAGCTAAGGCAAGCATTTGTTTAATAAAGGCACTAAGTAACAACATTCTTCATTTCATCTTCTTCCGACCTTTCAAAGCTGTTCTCTTTGAGACTGTATTTACTCCATATTAAATGTCTCTCAGAATAAATTCTTTGGTTAAGGGCCAGTCTTCATGGTGTTCTTGCTAATGCAAGACTTTGGAGCTATCTATAAATGACAGGTCTCCTTTGTACAATTGGTTGGAGCAATAACCACCACTCTGACCCCTGGGTGGCACTAACCCTTTTCCATTCTTCAATTTTTGTAGGAATTTGTATGGAGCTGGGCTTCATTAGACTCTTTTAAATGCATAAAAATACCAACCACACTTTGCAGCCATGATGTTTTCAGGCATTTGTGAGTTCAAACATCCTTTATTCTTTCCAACTCCGTGAGAAGGCTGTTCCCCATGGAGGCTAAGCCACAAAAAAGTTTGAAGTTTTCTTTTGTTTGGTTTATATGGAGTTGCTGGTGATGTATCCATAGAAGCCCTTCACCCTCTCTTGTGTACATTGGGGTGGAACAAAGCTAAAGTTGTCTTCATTTCCCTCCTGTTTATATCACAAAGGGATAAAATGATTCCTGACAGACAGTAATATTATTTTCACCTTGGTGAAAGAGACAAGAGAGAGAGGGAGACACAGAGAGAGAATACACTGATTGGTTAAAAGGGAAACTATTTTGAATTGTGTAGTGAAGCTATATTCTTTCAGAAACAGCTACCCATCACTCCCCCAAAAAATGGGTGCAGAATTTTATCTTTTTAAACTTTTAACTATTGCGCATTAGAAATATCATGGAAAAATATTCAAAATAGATTTCTCTCAGAGAACCATTGGCATGCTAGAAAAATAGAAAGGAATGAGCCAGTGAGATGGCCCATCAGCTAAAAGTACTTACTGACAAGTCTGGCAACCTGGTGTTGATCCCCCAAGCCACACTGTAGGAGAAAACTGACTCCCACACGTGGTCCTCTGATCTCAACATACGCACTGTGGTATGAGCCCCATAAACAAACAAACAAAAAAAGTAAAAAAAAAAATAAAAAGTTCAACTTATTATCTTGAACTAGAAAACCAGTAAAAATAACTTAGTAAAAGGAATATGAAACTAGACATCAGAAAACTTTGACATATATATATATATGACATATATATCATATATATATTTCTGTCTAGTTGCATGTTGGGCAAACAATCAGTATATATTATTGCATGAAACATATATGACATTATTTGAAAGTAAGTAAGTTCTCTAATACCAAGAAACTAAAAGATTTTTGTTGGGTAGAAGTATCTCTAGAATGCAGTTACTTTGATAATTAAAGAATTATTTATTTTTTATTGTGAGCCTACCCTTTAATGACTGAACCATCTCTTCAGCCCTTATTTATTTTGTTTTAAATGTATAATTTTTTTTACATAAATGCTTGTATATATGTGAACTGCATGTGTTCCTGATGCCAGAAGAGGGTGCTGGATTCCCTGGAACTATAGATGGTTGTAAGTCACCACTGGGTGCTGAGAACCAAACTGGGGTCATCTTCAAGAACAGCCAGTACTCTTGGCTCTTTCCAGCCTCATAGTTGCTTTAGTTTTAAATAGGTAATTTTTCTGTGAGACAGTTATCACTTAACAAATATTTGTTCAAACATTTGAAACATATAAATTAAAGAAAGTTTCATTTAGAAATGGCTGCTCTTAGTAAAAAGCCCACCCGTTTTACCTCTCTTTCTAGGAGATGTGTGAGCAGCCTGTATTCACTGCTTTGACTTTCCCAGCACATGCTGAACAGCAGGTCCCTGCTTACCCTCCAACACCTGGTTTTGGCCATTAAGTGATGGTCACATCCTTTTTGTTTAGGTTTTATATTGAGAATCTACAAAAACATCACATTCGCTCCTTTTTCCAGATCTTCATGCCTACCCTAACCCTCCAGTGAATTTTCAACATCATTGTATTTCATGCCCTGAAAGAAAAGCAATGCTATGTGCAAGCAATGAAACTTAAGATAGTTTCTTTGTTCTAGTACAGTAAAAACCTTGCTGAATGCTTGATAGAAATTCAGAAAAAGGGTAGCTGTGAGTGCCACCTTGTGGCAAGGCATGTCCTACCACATCTAATTTGATACACCTCAACCCCCAGCACCACCTGTTTTGGCTGTGGTCTGCTTGTCTCTGTGTCCTTCTGCACTGAAGCCTCTCTTTCTTAAAGCTTTGTTTTAAACTCAGACTGCTGGACTATTTTTTAAAATCCTTCTTTCATCTATTTTACTCATTTCCCAAGATTTAATATTGTAGCCCCTTGTTAGTCTGACATCTTTAACCCTTGAAAATCGCCATTATTACTACTTCATTTTGACTCTTGGATCATTTTAATTTCCTCTTATATATTCTTCACAATTCTGTACACTGAAATTTTTTCTGGCTTAAACTTATGCAAATCTTGTGTATGCTGTCACAATCACTCTAAGTTCGACTGGGCAATTGGCCTGTTGTTTCTGGAAAATACCCACGTCCTTAATGTTATATGCCACCTCTGTCTCTTACAGTCTGTTTACCCCATCATTCTCAAATCCCCGAGCCCTAGGTGAAGAGGTGTGACATGTGTATAATGTGTCACATATGAGGGCTAAACCATCTCTGCACTTTGACTAGTTGGTTTCTGTATTCATTGCACTCTGCAAGGAGAAGCTTCTCTGACGAGTGCTAAGAGGGGTTCTGATCTATGAGTATAGAAGCAAATTATTAGAAGTCATTTTAAGTCTATGTACAATTAGCAGAATAATAGTATTGTACTCTACTCTAGGGCCTAGGAACCATCTAACCAGAGGCTCTTGGCCCCTTTAGCAATATCAGGTTTGGATTCTATTTCATGGAGTGAACCTTAGATTCAATCAGAAGGAGGTAGGTTGCCCCCATAACCTTCTTGGGGGCATCCTCACTGATTTCTTAGGTGGCTGTGCTAGTTTATCGCCCCGGCCCACCTCACACGTGGGAAATAAAGTTTCTCCTTTCCCTTCATACTTGCCAGCATGTGCTGTCATTTGTTCTCTTGAAATAGTCATTTGGCTGCAGTGAGATGGAGTTTCAAGGAGTTCTGATTTACATTCCCATGGTGGTTTAGGATGTTGATCACTTTAAAAACTATTTATTGACTATTTGTAATTTTTTTAGAACTTTCTGTTCAGTTCCAAATGTCGATTAGATTGTATATTTGCTTGGTTATCTGGTTTTGAGTTCTTTGTAAATTCTAGATATTTAGTCTCTGTTAGATGTATAGCTAGCAAAGATTTTCTCTCATTCTGTAGGCTGCTCCTTCAGTAATCCAGAGTTGCCTTTTCTGTGCAGATGAGACCCACGTGTCAATTGTCAGCCTTATTTACTGATGAATTGGAGTTCTATTTAGAAAGTCCTCACCTATGCCCACATCTTAAAAGTGTTACTCTTACTTTTTTCTCTAGAAGTTTTAGAGCGTCAGCTCTTATGTGAAAGTCTTCGATCCATTTGGAGTTGTTTTTGTGCAGAACAAGAAATAGGGTCTATTTTCATTCTTCTACATGTGGATATCCAGTTTTCCTAGCATCATTTGTGTGCTTTTAGTATTTTTGTAGAAAAATTAGGTAGCTGTTGATAAGTTTTCCAGGTCCCAGTACATATGTTCCTACCCACATTCATACAAGCAACCTTAATAATCCCGATGGGTCACACACATAGAAAGACATGAAAGTGAGAAGGGGGACTTGCTAAGAAGAGGGGTTTCAGTTCTAGAGAAAAGAGGATTAGAGATGATGACTGGAGATGAAAATAAATAAAATTCATTACGTACATTTATGAAACAGTTTAAAGACGTTTTTACATCTATTTACTTTTGAGATTATAATTTCTCCTTTCCCCCTCCTAAACCCTTCCATGTGCTCCTCATCACTCACTTTCACATTCATGAACTCTTTTTTCATTAATTGTTATCTCATGCATATGTGTATATGTTTATACATGTATATTCCTAAATTTGACCTGTATCTGTATCTTGGTTGTAATATGTTTTCAGGGCTGTTTGGTGTTGAGCAACCAATTGGTGTGCTCTTCCCTAACGAAGACTGTTTTCCTGCTCCCAGCAGTCCTTAGTTGCTTGTAGTTCTTTTTGTAGGACTGAGACATTGTGGACTTTTCCTCATCTATTTTGACATGTTTATCAGTGTCATTCTTACGCAGGTCATGTTTGGCCAGTGTTGTTGGTGAGACTTTATAGGTGTAGCCTATGACATTACAAGAAGATACAATCTCGCAGCAAACTCCCTGATCTGGGCCTTGCAGTCTTCTCTCTTCCTCTTCGACAATGTTCCCTAAGCTTTAGGTGCAAGAGGGGTTTGTAGATGTATCCACTGAGGCAGGGGCTCCACAGTTATACATTTTGATTGGTTATGGTTTTCTGTAGTGGTTCCCATCCTTTGCAAAGAGAAGTTTCCTTGATGAGGAATAGAGACTACACTTATCTGTGGGTACAAGGACAAATGTTTAGATTGTTGCTAGGAATCAGGATAGTTTAGTAAAGTAGTGTTTGTAGATTCTTATCCAAAATTATATCTTCAGTAACACTTAAGTTTCCAGTACCAGACATGGCTTCCCCCTTGATGAGTGGGTCTTAAGTTCAATCAGAGAGCCATTGGTTACCACCAAGGGATTCATGCCACTACTGCACCCTGAGGAGTATAGTGTCATTCTGGTCATAGATATGGTTCATATCAGGCACCACAGCAGGGTAGGACTGTTGGTTGCCACTATCCCTTGGAAACTTGCATGGCCCCTTCTGTCTCTATGAAAGCTAGTCCTCAGGGAGGCATTCAGGCCATTGAAACTTCTTCTTTAAAGGTTTGATAGGGATTCATCAGTGAATTTTTTCAATTCTTGAGTTTTGTTCTGTGTTTGTTTTTTTGGTTGTGAGACTATCACGGCTTCAGTTGTATTATATAGTTATTTGGTTTATTTAATTCTTCTTGATTAGTTTTTCTACATAATATCTAGAAATTCATCCACCTCTATATTTTCTAATACTTTTAATCTTCAAGAAATTCCCTTATTATTCCATATATATGTCTACTGGGAAATGTTTCAATTTAGTAGTACTCATTTTCTCCCTCACTCTCTCTCTCCCTCCCTCACTTCGTACTTCACTTCTTCCCATTCTGTCCCCCTCCTTTTCTTTCTCTTTCCTCCACAATTTTTTGTTTTGAAATATTGACACTTTCAGGAAAAATTGAAAGACTAGATTCTATTGTTTACATTTTGTCATATTTCCTTTCTTTATACCTATATATTTTTTCTAAATACTAAGTGCAGCTCTTATCAATAAGAATATTCTTTTCAATAATCACAATACCATTGCTGTAGTTAATGTATAAAATGAGAACATGGTCATTCCAGGGTATGGTTGAGGGGAAGGATTTTATTGTAGATGTGAAGGAGAGTACAGCAGAGGTGTTGGAGGAGTCCAGAAAAGAGAGAAAAAGTAGTACACTGAACGTGGCCAGCAGAGTGGACTTGGCCATGTGGATGGGAAAAGCAAAAGAGGAAGATAAAAGAGAAGACCAAGTTGAGCACACAGCTGAAATGGAAAGGGTTCAATAGGAAGCTGGGGAGAAGGGAAGCCCATAAGCTGGAAAAGTTTAGAGTAGGGGGCAGGGTGAGAAGAGCCAGGACCCCAGCATGGACTCTGTTATAGGTATTTGTGGCACTGAGCGAGTCTTGAGGCCAGCAGGCACTTTCGGATGCTAATAAGCAACACAGCAGTTTGTCCTGAGTATCTTTTGGATCTGAGAATATATAACTTATTGATTCATTGTCCCATAATATACAGCTGTTATTATATGCTTTCCTAATTAGCACAATAAGGTTAATGGCAGCTCTCCCACCATCCACCTTATCAATCCTAGACTCCCCAAAAGGGTCCTGATTATATTTAGTTTTCTTGTCTCTTTAGTTTTCTTTAAATTTGTCACAGTTTCCCCAATTATATTTTTGTCTTCGGTGACATTTACATTCTTTTGCTATATGCTTGTGGCTTTCCTTTTAAAAATGCAAGTCAGTTTCCTTGTAGAATATCTCCTGTATCAGGCTTTCTTTTAGGGGCTACTAACCAACTCCCAACTCATGACATGGAGACTTCTTATTAGTTATGAATGCTTGGCCTAACTTAAGCTCATTTCTTGATAGCTCTTATAACTTAACCTATGTCTCTTCTTCTATGTTTTGCCTTGGGAAACTTTTCTTTCCTTATGTATATCTTACTTTCCTGCTGTCTCCATATCTGGCTGGCAACTGCATGGCTTCTGGCCCTGGGTGTGTCCTCCTCTTTCTCCCTCATTCTCTCCTCCTTCCTCTTCCTCTCATTCTTCTCTTATTTATTTTCTCTGCCTGCCAGTCCCACCTATGTCTCTTCTGTCTAGCTATTGGCCATTCAGCTTTTTATTAGACCAATCAGGTACGTTAGGCAGGCAAGGCAAAACAGCAACACAGCTCTTCATAATTAAACAAATGCAACAGAAACAAATATAACACACCTTTACACAGTTAAAGTAATATTCCACAGGATAAACAAATGTAACACACCTTTACACAGTTAAAGTAATATTCCACAACATAAACAAATGTAACACATCTTTGCTTAGGTAAAATAATATTCCACAACAATCTACAAGTGTGAATTTGTAGGATTGTTTAACTATTTGGCAAGGATTCTATGTAGGGGATAGATATGTGGACAAGCTTTAGTATGGAGAAAGAGTTGAAGGATGCTAAGAAGAGGGCATGTAAGTCAATTATTTTGTTAAATAATTTAGTGGATTGAATCTGAGTAGCAGTGGTAAGGATCTAAGATCCCATCTAGCAAAGATTGTAGATGGACTTCCTGTGTGACTCTGGTTATGATAGATGAGAGACAGGGAGGAACACATAATTCCAAGATTACTAAGAAATGGCTGCATTCATCAATTCAGAGAATTAGAAAAGAAATAAGCTTGTGTTGGCTTCTGAGATTATTTTTTTACATGTATAGTTTGAAATCCACATAAAACATTTAGAGAAAGATATTTGACATGGAAGATCTGAGTTTTAGACAAGATAAAGATAGTTGACATGGGAAATCTGGGTCTTAGACGAGTCCTAGACTCTTTAAATTTCAGTGTGGGTATAAAATATTAGCCTGAAGTTAGAAGGTAAGCCTTAGAGACAGATGAGACTGTACAGATACAGAGTTCACAGAAAAGGGTGGGTTATCAACAACTCTTAGCTAAGATCCTCTTCTCTTTTCTTATAGTTGTTTAGTTTGTCAGAAGTTTAAGTTCCAAAGTCGTTCTATTAACTTGCTCTTTAGACATCAACTAAACTCAGATTTTCTAGGTTTCGTTACAGATTATGTTTGCCCCAAATAGACTACAAAACCAGTGGCACTGACCTCATAGTTACATTGCAGTGATTCATGTTTCAGCCAGGTAAATGTGAAGTATATTCAAGGATAAAAAGCATACCTCAATTAAGATGGGACTGTCTGACCTACCCATATTGTTATTTGGTTCAGTCCCAGAATGCGTGGATATGTGTATGCAAATCAACCAAACACAATAAAGATGATCATAAATCAGATGTGCATGTACATATGTATGATTCTACAATCTGGATTGCAGTTCTGCAATGGAACAACTCCAGACTGACTTAGCAAAAGACAATGAAAAGAAGACTGTTCTCTCAACTCTGAAATAACTTGGCTTTATCCAGTTTTGATGCTGTGTTTCTGCTGATAGCTCTCAGTGCATGGAGAAAAGAGTCAGGGTTCAGTTGTTCTCCCCACTTCACAAGAAATCTTTTACACTATTTCCACAGGTAGAATCTTAGGATATCATCAGTACTAAAGAGTGTTATGGCAGTTGTAAATTCCTTCATCCCCAACCATCCAATTTCTAACAAGGTTAGAATCATGTCAGATGAACATCTACAAAATGGAAATTCTTATTCAGTGAACCCTGAAGAGATAAAGAGGATGAGGCAATGTAAGAGAAGGAGAAAAACCCAAATACTCCTTAAAGAGAAAGACAAGACTGAGCCCAGTGCAAAAGGCTGATGGTTTGGCTGCCAATATCTGTTACTTAACAACTGACATTTTCCAGACCTCACTTCAGGGAAGGCAACACCTGATTTCACTTAAAGCTACAGCATCTGCCCTACTACTTTTCCCAGCCAGCCTAATGCCTCACCCACCAGCACCATGATGAGCAAAGGAAAGAGGATGCAATTAGCTGTGAGTGGGGGTTGGGATGAGTGGGAAGCTAAGAGTCACCACTGAAGTTCTCATCTGATAGTGAAAATAGCTAGCTTGGGAGGTTTCTCCCCATGTACAAACACAGACAAGTGCCAAGAGGCAAAAGCGAGACTGGCAGGAGCAGCTCTATATCCTGTGGTGGTGGTGATTGTCTTAATAGCTGTGGCTCTCTAGCCTCTGCTTTCCCCAATCACAGTCACTGCTGGACATGTGGAGCAGATAAAAACATTTCTCTCAAACACTGGTCTTGCCAAAGAGAACTAGTAAAAGATGATCAGAGCACTAATGTTGAATTATTTTGTCTCTCATCTAGAGCTCTTGGGCTCTGCTCCAAAATGTTTGATGATCATGCCCATAGGGGAGAAAAAAAAGTACACAACTGGATACACTTCAGAATTTCAATTTTCAAATATGTCTCATATTCAACACTTTGCTAATGACATTTTTCTCTCTAGAATTTAAATATGGATGATTAATCTTTGTGGCATGATGCACTTCTTTTTTGATACCCATTCTTATAGTGAATCTAATCAATCAGCAAACGGTAGACATCTAAATTAAGCTAATTCTGGAATTACATTTATTACATACTTCTGTATTTGTTCCACTCTCAAATGAGGACCATGACTATACTTCAGTTCTTCTGGTGTCACCATCCTTTCAAACCCTGTTTAAATAACCCTCCAGAGCCTGAGTGGTCCCTTTTCCTCAGTTTAGTAAGCTGAATAGATGGCTGTAGATCCCTCTTGGGAAGGAGAATTATGATAATATTTAATCCTGCATTTTTCCCTAAAGACCTGACTGAAACTCTCTGCTCTGCACAGGAACTCCAAGTGATCAAAGCATTTCAATAGGGTGACCATCCTCCTAATCCCACTGATTCATTTTTGATTTGTGTTTTGTTTCTTTGGTGGCAGAGTGCAGCCATTAAGTAACACCCATATTTCTGTCTGTATATTTGCTTCTGGAGGTGTCATATTTTGCTATTTCCACAAGTCTCTGATAGTAAAGCTCAGCTGGCATCCCTTTGACCTACTTACTACTTGTCCTTCAGGAAGTAAGCATCAATGCCTTCTCTTGCTTTTGCTACCTTTTCCCCAGATCATCTCCATGGTTTTGACAAGACCAAATTTTGACTGTAGATAAAAGTCACCATCAGAGTTCTTAGTGATCTGATGTTCCTCTCCCGCATAACCCACACCAACCTTGGTGAATGACAGCAAATAAGGAGGGATATGAACCACTCCCTCCCTAGCTTATGCATTAAATACTTTGTCCTCAGCCTGTAGTGCTGTTTAGGAAGATTATAGAAACTTTGGAAGGTGAAACCTGCCTAGAGAAAATCTCAAGGATTTTGATGGCCTCCAGTTTTTGTCCCCTATGAGGTAAACAGTCTCCTTCTTTAACATGTTCCTTCTATCATTACACTCTGCCTTACATTAATGGATTCAAGAATTATTGATTGAAATCTCTGTAATCATGATCCAAATAAAAATAAAAAGTCCTTCATTTAAGTTTTTCATATCAAGCATTGGGTTATACTGATGCACATGTAGCAATTACAATGTTTTTTTTTTGAGATTTCCTCTGGAACATAACCTTCAGACAGTCTTCTGGCCTTATATCCATTTTAACATGGCTACTTCTCTAAGCCCTTCATATCTCCCCTCTATAATCAGTCATTGCAACTAGAACACTTCTATTTTGCTCACTATGGTCATAGCCCTTTCCAGGATTCTAAACATGACAGTAGCAATAATTTTGCCCCATCTCCAGCAAGCTTTGCCAGGACATAAAGACTCATGTCCAAGAAAGTAATCCAAAATCCAGTTCTTTGATCAAGTGCCTTTAAAAATCATGGTCCAGGAGGACGACATCCTTGGCTCTCCCTAGTAATTCTCACAACTCTTTGGCTGCATCCTATCTTTATTTGTTTAATTGGGTTATATTGAGTTCTAATTCTATTGTGGTTATTTGACCATAGTCCAGGGCACTACTGGGAACAATTGCTAACTACCTATTGCCTCTTATGGGAGGAGCATCTTCAGCATTTTCTAACACAATGTGGGTAGTACCTCTTACTAGGGAAGGATGAGCTTCCTTGGAAACATTTGGTGTTCAGTAAGGCATTCTCTTCAAATGCCTGAAACATTCAACCAGATGCCCCTAATTCATATTTTAGACTTTGGGGTTATTCTAACAGACTCTTGGCAGTATAACAGAGCAGACTTGATTCAACGTTCAAACACCTCTGAAAACCTGTAGCTGTCAAGATCTCCATATTTCTACTTAGCTGTATTTATTCTTTTATCACGTGTTCTTACTTACATGCTTCCTGCACTCAGCCTATTGATTTTCTTCAGGGTCTCAGCAGAGTTCTATATAATCTAAAACTCTGTTCTCTTTGTACAGATTTCCTCCAATGTATTTTAAATCCCTGAATTATTAAAATTACATCTCTCTACCCAGATGGGTGTTTTCTTAAATCACTGTCACCTTTTGTCAGGAATTATCAGTGCATGCCCACCTACCCCATTCAAGACAACTTTTTCTCTGCTGTGCTAGCCAGTTTCAAACTCCCATTTCAACACCTGTTTTCTTGGACAGTTTTCACTCTCATTTGTGATAGTTTAGTTTTCCTAAGTAGGAGACACCAGATTAGGATTAGATGTATCGGAGATCGACTGGTGGCAGTGGAGAAATGGGTACATACCTAAACAGAGAACTCTCAACAGAGGAATCTCAAAGAGATGAAAGACACTTAAGGAAATGCTCAACATCCTTAGTCATCAGAGAAATGCAAATCAAAACAACTCTGAGATTCCATCTTACACCTGTAAGAATAGCCAAGATAAAAAACACTGATGACAACTTATGCTGGAGAGGATGTGGGAAAAAGGGAACACTTCTGCATTGCTGGTGGGAATGCAATCTGGTACAGCCCCTTTGGATGTCAGTGTGGTGATTTCTCAGAAAATTAGGAAACAACCTTCCTCAAGACCCAGTAATACCACTTTTGGGTATATATCCAAAGGATGCTCAATTGTGCCACAAGGACATGTGCTCAACTATGTTCATAGCAGCTTTATTTATCATAACCAGAGCCTGGAAACAACCTAAATGCCCCTCGACTGAAGATGGATAAGGAAAATGTGGTACATTTACACAATGGAGTACTACACAGCAGAAAAAAATAATGACATCTTGAATTTTGCAGGAAAATTGATGGAGCTAGAAAACATTATTTTGAGTGAGGTAACTCAGACACAGAAACACAGTTATCACATGTACTCACTCATAAGTGGTTTTGAAACATAAAGCAAAGAAAACCACCCACAAATCACAATCACAGAGAACTTAGACAACAATGAGGACCCTAAGAGAGAGACATACATAGATCTAATCTACATGGGAAGTAGAAAAAGACAAAATCTCCTGAGTAAACTGGGAGCATGGGGACTTTGGGGAAGGGCTGAAGTGGGGGAGAGGTGGGGAGGGGAGCAGAGAAAAATGTAGAGCTCAATAAAAATCAATTTGAAAAATGCTCAAAAAAAGACTAACGAGAGGGGAGAAGGGAAATATCAGGGAAGGAGACTATAGTACAGTTCTAGGAAAGTTCCTTCCAGACCCATTTGCTCTTCAAGCCAAAATTATCTGTAGAAATACTCTTGCAGCTTAATGGGATGAAATTGCCTTAGCATCTACGATGTCAATGCTCGGTTATTGAGTAAGGAACATCTCATGGAATATGTTACCTTAGTGTGAACAGAATATTAAGTGAAGAAGATTAGCATTTGGATCAGTCATTCTGTCTGTTGGAGATTTGGGTGGTACATTTTTAAGGCTACCATACTTGTGTACACATATACATAGGATCACAGAGTTATATCTAGAGATCATATTCTATTATTATATTTTTTAAGTTTTTAAATTATAATAAAATATAATTACATCATGTCCTTCATTCTCTTCCTTTCTATCTCCCAGGTGCCCCCTACTCCCTCTCAAATGGATGGCCTGTTTTTCTTGCATAATTATTGTTACACATATTTCATAAATATATAAATATAATCTGCTGAATCCATTAATCTTGCTGTGTGTATATGGTATCAGTTCTGACCATTTGGAATTGGATAACCAATTAGGAGGCCCTTCTCTGGGAGAGACTAATTCTCCCTTTCTCTGCAATCTAGTTGCCTATTTTCTTGGTTTATGGATGGGGCCCTGTGAAACTTCCCCTTCCATTGCAGTATGTCTATTGGTGTTATCATCCTTCAGATCCTATTTAGACAACCCTGTTGAAGTATCATGTTTATAGCTTACCTTTCATTTCTAGGAGACACAATCTCACAACAAACTCCCTGGTCCTCTGACTCTTAAAATATTTCTGTCCCCTTTCCACATTGTTTCCTGAGCTTTAGTTGCAGAAGCTGCATTGTAGATGTATCTGTGACCAACATAGTATCTTCTGCCTGTACTTCCTTTGGCCATAATTTATGAATATAGGCCCTTTTGTGCGATAGTAGTGACCAACTGTGCCCAGGGGTACACAGGATTGGGGACAGTCTAAAGGCTCTGGCACCTGTGCACACAAGAGTGGGTGTATGATCCATTTTGTGGCTACTCTAACCACAAGAAGGGAGGCAGCATCAAGTGATGAATGTTTCCTTAGATTACTTACTACTTACTGTGGTTAACTCTGTTGGTGTAAAGAGCCTCTGTCACTAGCAGACCAGGCAGTTAAATAGATCCACACACTACATGAGACACACTAGCTGGAAAAAGCAGAGTGCCCATGTTCTGACATTTACATTCAGTCTCAAAAGCAGCGTTTCTAGATGCTGTGTGGACAGATGTGTGGTGGCAGGAATGGCGAACACAAGCTCTCTGCCATGACAGAGTCATGGCCCCCGGATATAGCTCCGCTTATTTTATTAAAGTTTTCTCAGCTTTGGTCTGTAAAGAACGGATTTCTTCTGGCTGGCTGCTATGAGCTTTTGCCATGCCTCCATCATTGTTAACCATCTTCTCAAATTCTGTCAACAGAAACTCTACTAGGTATGTGTATTCTCTAGCCCTGGCAGGCATTTCTCCAAGAAGTCCTAAATGTTTTGTTCTAAAATGGTAATTATAAACCAAGATCTTGGTGCTAGGCATGTTTATATATGTTAGAAATCCATTGTTGCTAGAATTATTCTTAATATTGTGACCATATTGGAAATTTTTATATGTATGTATAGTAGAAATAGCATAGAGAGAGATTAAGGACATATAGGTTGTATATGTGTTTATATGAATATATATACATACATATATGTTTGAAATATTAGGAATAGTGTTTTAAAATAATATATATTACCATATATATTTTATATCCATCTATGTGTGTCTTTCATTATTTTTAAAATGTTAACTTTTGTTTTTATTGAGCTATACATTTTTCTTCACTCCCCTCCCTTCTTCCACTCTCCCCTTATGCCCTCCCCATGACCACCATGCTCCCAATTTACTTAGATCATGTCTTTTTCACCTTCCTATGTAGATCCATGTATGTCTCTCTTAGGGTCCTCCTTGTTATCTAGGTTCTCTGGGGTTGTGACCTATAGGCTAGCTTTTCTTTGCTTTATGTCCAAAAAGTAACTTATGAGTGAATACATATTATATTCTGGGTCTGGGTTACCTCACACAATATGGTTTCTTTCTAGACCCATCCATTTACCTGCAAATTTCAAGATATTATTTTTACTGCTGTGTAGTACTCTATAGTGTAGCTGTACTACATTTTCATTATCCATTCTTCAGTTGAGGAGCATCTAGGTTGTTTCCAGGTTTTGGCTATTACTAATAATGCTGCTATGAACATAGTTGAACAGATGTCCTTGTAATATGATTTAACATCTTTTGGGTATATACCCAACAGCGGTATTCCTGAGACTTGAGGTAGATTGTTTCCTAATTTTCTGAGAAATCATCAGACTGATTTCCAAAGCACCTGTACAAGTTTGCACTTCCACCAGCAATGGAGAAGTGTTCCCTTACCCCTACAGCATATATTGTCATCAGTGTTTTTGATTATTGACCATTCTGACAGGTGTAAGATGCAATCTCAGACTTGTTTTGATTTGCATTTCTCTGATGGCTAAGGATGTTGAGCATTTCCTTAAGTGTCTTTTAGCCCTTTGACATTTGTCTGTTGAGAGTTCTCTGTTTAGGTCTGTACCCCACTTTTTTTGTTTTGTTTTTTTGTTTTTTTGTTTTTTTTCCATACATTGTTTTGTTTTATTTTTTCCATTCAAAAACATAATTAAAGAAATAAAATTTTTACCTTTCTTCCCCTTCTCCCGGTCCCCTCCCACTACCTCCCCACCCCTCCTCCCTCCCCCTTCTTTTTTTTCCATACATTGTTTTGTTTTATTTTTTCCATTCAAGAACATAATTAAAGAAATAAAATTTTTACCTTTCTTCCCCTTCTCCCAGTCCCCTCCCACTACCTCCCCACCCCTCCTCCCTCC